>JAQFZL010000783.1:0-13269 GCA_034695685.1 Galumna lanceata
GAACGTAATCAGAAAGTAATTAATTCGAGTCGACAGTAAAGCTGTCAATCAATAAAATCATTGAATCTACTCTCGTGACAAACGAGAAGTAATTAATCAATATTTTCTATTTTGAAAAATAGATAATTAATTATTCAAAATATATAAAATATCTAAACTATCAAAAAAAAAGTAGATTAAATTTTTTTGATCTTATTTTTTTAAAAAAAATATTGAGGAACTGTTATCACTCTAACAATTAATATCTCAAATCAAATATAAATAAAATTAATTAAATTAAAGGTATAAAAAATATATTCACAAAAAAGAAATTTTTCTTTTTTAACAGAGTTGGGTAGAAAGGGGTAACCAAGGTAGTTTGAGCAAGGAAGCAATCAATTGAACTTAAATGGTTGCAATATTTTCTAAATTTCCAAAAAAAAAAATCTAATTATACAATAAGAAAAAATAAAATACATGATATAACCGATAAAACTGATACTGAGTACTCAAAATTACTGCAAATTATAGAAAATTATGAAAATTTTATCTGAATCTCTTTTATATTATACGAAATGATTCGAAAACTGTCGATTACAGTCTTTTTGGTCTGTCTGATAACACCTAGCTTATGTCTTAAGACACCTTTCAAATACCGGTAACCGATACCGGTCTGATCAACACTGTCTGTCTTAAAGATTTCTATCAGTGAAATGATTTATTTCTTCATTAAAACAATTATATAAAAAAAACTACAAAATGTAGTTATTTAATGCAAAAGATATGATTAGAAAAAGTGGAAATTTATTAGTCATTTAAAAAAAAAACAAAAGAAAAGAAAAACAGTTCCGTTTGTGCCGACTATATGAGAAGGTAAAGAGAAGTCTGAATAAACAATTTAAAGAAAAAAAATAATGAACTCCTCCTTAAAAATATAAGATTTTTGTTATGATTTAAATATTTGACGATAATTTATCATTAAATTCAAAATCATATCGTATTGAACACCACCAGTAAAAAGAGAAAAGGATAGGGAAGTGCGAAACAATTCTGAACGATCTACAGAGATCTGAACGATTAATACATAAACTAGGTAACAAACTAAGGCGTGAGTGATTGACTTTAGTCTAGTTCTCTGTCATAATATTTATTATTATTATTATTCTGATTGCGTTTAACAATCAAAGCGTTCAATGAATTAATTTTAAGTGAGATATTGGATCGCAGTCACAATCAAAGATCAAAACAGAAAAAAATATTAATTTATTTTTAATCCGTTTTAGTTTCAATCTTTTTAATAGTTGAGCGATAATTATCTCTGGATGTCTGGTTCTTTCACTTTTCATTCGGCTTCAGAGACTAGGAGTATATATAAGAGAGACATTTCAAACATTTGTCAGTCAATCAGTGTTTCACAACTCCACAACTTCATAACAGTTGGTTTCTTCAGATCAAACCATTCCGATCATTGTTTAATAGTTTTTCATTTTTACTGTAATATCTCATTGAGAATGCTGTGTTTGCAACATGCAAGTTTCACAAATCATTTCGCATATAAATTGTTGTTTCTAATAATTGTCTCTGATATTTGTTACAGTTTTGCCTAATTCTAGTAATTGTTGGTTATTGTAAAGCTGGTGGATATGGTGGCGGCGGTGGTGGAGGATATGGGGGTGGAGGTTATGGAGGAGGTGGCGGCGGCGGTGGTGGCCTTGGCTTTGGTGGCGGAGGAGGTTTTGCTGGTGGTATAATTCCGGCTGCGATTAGCACTCGACACACTGTAGATGTCCGACCGGTTAGCCTACCATCAGAACCAGTTCAACCTCAAACTGTATTAGTGGACGCAGGCATTGTTCCGCTCACTATTCTGTTCAGATCGGCTTCTTCAAGTCTAAATGTAGTCCAGCAACACTTGGGCGGTTCGGGAGACACCCGACATACGTCCTCTGAAGACGAACCGCATCGACTCATACATGAAGTGAAGAAACCAATTATACAAGAAGTCAGAGAAATAATCACTCCATACAGAAGAGTCACTCAAGAGATACAACCCGTCATAGAAGACATCCAGACAATCGTTGCCAGGGGTGAAGCACGTAATGGAGGATTTGGTGCCGGTGGCTTTGGTGGTGGTGGCGGCGGTGGCGCTGGTGGTTATGGAGGAGGTTATGGTGGAGGAGATGGCGGTTATGGAGGTGGTTTTGAAGGCGGTTATGGGTCAGGAGGTGGTTATGGAGGAGGAAAAGGCGGCGGTTATGGTGGTGGAGGAGGATATGGTGGAGGAGGAAGAGGAGGAGGAAAGCGTTACGCTAAAGCATCATCCGGGGCAGCAGCAGCCTCTTCAGCGGCCTCTTCGGCCGCCGCATCATCTGCCGCCGCTTCAAAGGCAGCCGCCAGTCGGGCGCGGGCTTAGGATAGGTCTTCAGATAAAAATATTTTAAATTATTCTAATTTTTTGTATCGATTTATAGATTTATAGAACAAAATCTTTTATTATATTTGAATTAAACTATTGATTGAATTCAATGAGTCGTGAATTTTTGTTTATTCGACCGAAACTTATTTGAATCGATTTTAAACCCAAAATTTAATTGCTTTCATTGCTTCGCAAATGAAAGTAAGACCACGAAATTGTTCTTGTTGTTGTTGCTTATATAAATAACTTTAATTCAAATAAGGAAATAACATGAAAAAATGATATGCGCAAGGTATAAATCGAATACAAATAGAATAAACCAATTGAATCGTCATTTTCATTATTTGGGAGTTAAATAAAATATTAGATTTTTGTTTATTTATTGATTTAAGAACTAAATTATTGAAATTTTTTCTGGATTTTATTCATTGAAATTCTTTGAATGAAAAAGAACTGTAAAAAGGAAAGCATCGGTAAAATCGTGAACGAAGTGAACGGAAATAAATCTTTTATTATATGTAAGCACAGGTTATCCATACATACATACATACACAGGAATACATCTCTAATTAGATTCTGACTGCATGGGAGCTATTTTAGACTTTTCACTTATTCTGTTCTAAATTTTAAATTTTGTCGATAAAATCAAAGCCTTTAATTTATTCTTTAGTAATTCATTCCTAATAATTTCAAATAAAAATTTGTTTTATATAATAGAATTAGAAATAGTGTTTTATTAACCAAAAATTGAAGTAAGATATATTAATTGGGGAAAGAAGTGTATTTATATATAAAACACAAATAACCATGTTAAATTAAGTTTTGTTTTACGTTTGAATTCAGATATGAAGCATTGTTTCCTAATGGGTCTCATCTCCATAAAAATATCATTAAAATAAGTTATTCAGTGATAATCTTTTAATACTTTCCATTTCAAAGGGTATTATTTTTAAAACTTCCAAAATTGTTTCCCATTAAATAATCGCTAAATAATCACTAAATAATGCGTTGAACGCGTGTTTAGTACTGCTGTTCTTGTGTTCTGTTTTTGTGTATTATTTTTGTAAGTTGTATTTAACTCACGAAAACTCCTCTGAATTAATTTGAAAGTAAGAGTTACTATAAAAATATCCACTCATTTCTTCCTTACTATCAGATCAGTTTCAATCTTCAAAGAGTGAACACAAGACATAACTGTTTTTTTTGTTTGAAAATAATTTTTTAAAACTTGATTACGAAGACGAAATTGACGAAATGTTTAGCAATATAAGCAAGGCAAGCATGGTAAGCAAGGTAAGTTGACTAACTTATAAATGAATTTCTTTTTGATAAACACTTTTGCTTTTCTTGAAAGCTTTTCTTAATCGCTGCGATGGTGTCGTACGGATGTGCTGAATCCGGTGGCTATAGTAGCGGTGGAGGTTCATCTTATGGCGGGGGAAGTGGTGGTGGTTCTTATGGCGGGGGAAGTGGTGGTGGATCTTATGGCGGCGGGGGAAATGCAGGTGGATTTGGTGGTGGGGGTATAATTCCTGCTGCCATTCAAACGAGACATACAGTTGATATTAGACAAGTTGACTTACCTCAAGAACCGATTCAGCCCCAGACTGTTTTAGTTGACGCTGGAATCATTCCACTTAATATCCTGTTTCGGTCGGCCAGCAGTGCTCTCAATGTTCTTCAACAACATATGGGAGGCCAGGGTGATACCCAGGAAACTCAATCAGAAGACGAACCGCACCGACTCATCCACGAAGTGACTAAACCTATCATTCAAGAGGTCAGAGAAGTAATCACTCCATACAGAAAAGTGGTGCAAGAAATACAACCTGTGCAGGAAGAAATCCAAACTATCGTTGCCAGGGGTGAACAAAGGAACAATATTGGGGCGGCCGGTGCTGGCGGCAATGCTGGATTCGGTGGATTCGGTGCTGGCGGTTATGGTGCCGCTATTGGAGGATTTGGTGGTTCTAGTGGTGGTGGTTATGGCTCGTTTGGAGGGGGATCAACAGGTGGCTCTGCATTGAGCTCTTTTGGTTCAAGTTTTGGGAGCACTGGTTCTTCAACTAAAAGCTCTTTTGGCTCCAGTGGTTTTGGTTCCAGCGGTAGTACCGGTGGTACTACTGGTAAGAGCAGCTCCACCACTTCTACCGGTGGTAGCAGCCCAATATCAATCACTTCTGGAGGCAAAAGTAGTTCAAGCTATGGGGCGGCCTCAGTAGGCAAATCATCAGGATCATCTTCATCATCATCATCTAGTTCTTCTAAATCTTATTAAAATTTTAAGAAAAATTATGGTCTACTAATTAATTGTATTATATTTATTCGGAAAAAATGATTTAATTGAATAATTATATTTCTAATAAATTAATCAAGTAACTTATTGATAATTACTTTGGTTATCGCTTTTGCTGCTGCTATTGTTGAGTATTGCTGAGCGACAAAAGATAATTAATGTACTGTACTGTGTATTGTCATCAAAATAAAGACTACAAATAGAATACCACATAGATTGCTTATAAAGAGTGCTCTTAGTTAAGAGTGCAATAAATTGTAATGTAACTATAGAGTGTGTAACCAGGACATTCCATTTGCTGTTTATTAGTTGCTCATATAAATGGTTTGGTTTTTTTTCCGGTCAGAAAATGACAAATTCCATGTCTTTCAGAAGTTTTTCAATAATTATTGTTAAAATACTTTTGACACTACTTTTGACAATGCAATCAATGAGTTCATCAGCAGAAAATCAGATGAATAAACACATAATTGAATTAAATCTCAACCATATTATTATAGACTCCGTTTGTGAACGAAAAATAGAAGATAACAAGATGTGGTGCGTCAGAGACAGTCTTTCCAACTGGCAAAGTGTTGATGATAGAGAGAGGGCCGGCTGTTGTATTTCCTGGGATATCAATGATTGCATTCTGGAAGCCATCGAAGAAAAGTGTGATCGCATTACTTATAATAGGATCAAACGATTTTTTGATCAACAAAACAAAAGCCATTCGGAGGGGTTGTGCCAAAACTTTGTCTACGGCTCATATAAGTGTCATTTTCCCGTTTGGGCTATAGTTTTAATAGTATTATTCGGTTTACTTTTAGTCGTAGTCTCAGGATTTTTAGTTTGTATGTATTGCTATCAAAAACAGAATAATATCAAATATTTCTGATTTATTTCTATTCTATTCTATAGTGTATACAAACACTAAAATATATGAATCAATTGATTTAAAGCCCGGAGAAATCAAAAATATATTTCCTCTAAAAAATTTAATTAATTTTAAATTATATTTAGAATAATCTGTTTTGTACTCAATTTTAAAAATCAAATTAATCCAATTCAGACAAAATTAAATATATATAACTTATTATAATTTTTTCTTCAAAATTTCATTAATTAAATCAGAGAGAGAGAGAGAGAGAGAGAGAGAGATAGAAAGAGAGTGAGTGAGGGAGGGAGTGAGTGAGAGAGAGAGAGAGAGAGAGAGAGAGAGAGAGGCTCTTAATAAAGTGATTATTGATAAATCAAAATATTGAGAATTCCTTTGTTTACAATAATCAGGGTATGACCATTGCTTTAGAACTCATCCAATAAATTGTCAATTTTTTAATACAATAGAAAATAAAAATAATGAGACAATGAAGTGAAGTAAACCTATCGGCGATTATTTATAATAATAATTTTATCCAATTATAAGATTAAAAAGTCTCTCACGAGAGAACTGCCAAAAAAGAAGTATTTTTTTCAATCTTTTTGAAATATGTGTCGATTTTGATCAGAAATAATCAATAATTGAAATTCAGATTTAATTAGAGATAAAACCGTAAAAATCTAAAAGCTATCGATTTTCTCATATAAAACAAATAAGTAGTAAAAACGTGTTTTATTTTGATGGAAATATGTTCCACTTATTGGAGACAAACCCCAAAATCTATGTGAAACTTTTTTGACATCAAGCTAAATTTATTATTCATGTATTTTTCTTAAGTCAAAATGAGTAAAATTTTCTCTTCCGATATAAGTTTATTTGTGTTAATATAAAATAACATATTTTTTTTGATTTAATAGACATTCATTAATCCTAAAACTATAACAGAGCCTTCAGGGCTAACCCAATCGTTAAGACAGTTTTAAACGCAAGTATTAATTTATTGTTTAAAAATAAACTCTCTATCATTTCATGTATAACAGAAACAGACGAATGTCTTTTCTGACCCTTTTTTCTGGTCTAAAGGTGTGACTTAATTGAATGTAAGACTTCGTTAACTTTAGTTTCAAAATTCAGTTAATTGTAGTTTCATTTGTAAAGACATCTACTAAAGTCTGACTTTGATAAATAGTCAAAATGTTTGTTTGTAACAAGGTAATTTCTATTAACTCAACTAGTAAATCTATCTTCTCTTTACAATAATGGATACTTTTATGCAGATTTTGCTCATCTTTTCATTCATTCATTGCATTTCTTATTCGTATTCAAGTGTTATTCCGGTGGCTATCATAAGAAGACATACGATATCATATAAAGATGTGCCTACTGTTCATACTGACAAACCCATTAAACATCCTCTAGTGTATGTTCCTTCATCAAATGTCAACCTCTTTGTTCACTTCAGATCAAAATCAAGCAAGATCCATTTAAATCAGATACATAAGAGTAATGTAGGTCTGATCCAACACTCTAAGTCTGAAGACGAACCGCATTATCTCAAACATGAAGTTAAAAAGCCTGTAATACAAACCATCCGTGAAGTGATTGTTCCCTATAGACAAGTGATACAAGAGATTAAACCAGTGGTCGAAGAAGTCAAGACTGTTATACCAACAGGAATACCAAAGAGTACGGTTTATATGAACTTTGGAACCCCATATTCAACACAATATTCAAATTCATATTCAAATCCGTCAACAGATGTTAGTTATAATAACTATAAATATAATACAGTGAATGCAAATCATGAGTCGACTTCTGCTTATAATAATAATAATAATAATGTGGACAACATTTTATCGGATCATAACTCAGTTCAGTCATCACATGAAAACCTTAACTCTTTATATGACTTGAGTTCAATTTATGGCATTAAACCGACTGCAGACAATTTAATGGCATATCTCACGCCTTATTTACCCCATAAAAATGGCGTTCAACAAAGTAACCATCAAAGAGATGTCACTCCAACTATTTATGGTTTAACCTCTGATATTTTGGTTTCAAATTTGGTCACTTCTACTGGTGGAGAGAATGCGAACACAATTTATGAAAATCAAAATCATAATTATGGAGTGATTTATCCAAAAGATAGTCTAATTGAGCACAAAAGTCCTGTCACTTATTTTGGTCATCAAAGCGATAACAGTAAAAATTATGATCAGAGCTATAGTTTAGTTCAAAATATTGAACCTCAATATTATATAAGTGAAGTCAATCCAAAGAATAACCAAGATGATAATTCAAAAGCATATTATTCTCATACAAATTACAACTCAGAACCGTCACAACCGGAAGCCGATAACTCAGGTTATGTCACTCAGAATATAGTTAACTCAGGATATTCTGATGAATATTCTGATGATTTGGCTACAAGTGATGGCTCAGCATATGCCAGTCCCACCCGAGTGGTGCCATTATTGGGCTCATATACTACTACACTTCCAATAACAAAATCTACGACTTTAGCCCAATTCATGTCATTTCCCTATCAATATGGTTATGGAAATCGATTTGAAAAAAACCGCCCATAAATCAATGATTCATTTATAGTATTCAAATAATATAAATCATTTAAGAATAAAGAAATGTTAGCCTTAACTCAATAAAAATAATTTCACGTAATTAAAATCATCAGTAAATAAACAACAAAATTGAGCTAAAGTTATGTTAAATATGTTATAATACAATTTATAGTGTATTATAATTTGTCTTTTCTTATGTGAGTCCAAACATAATATTTATATACAAATAATTGTTGAAATAATATTTTGTTTGATTAATTAAAATGTTACCTAGATTACCTTTGAAGAGTTTTTCAAAATACAAAAAAAAATAAAATTCGATGACCTCTGATCTGTCAGTTTTTACTAATTGTTATGTTAAATAAATTAATTAATTAATGTTAATTTGTTATTTGGAAATGAAACTAGGTGAGTTTATACAAATAAACAAATATAGTAATAAATTTTCTTCAAAATATTCGAGACAAATGTAACTCAATTTTCAATAATTTTAAAATAAATAAAATTTAAAACAATTCTGATTTAACCCAAATTTTTTTTCAAAAGAAAAAAATAGATAGAGCAATCTTAATTGTAACTAGATTATTAGTATATAGTTCATTGAAACTAAAAATTTCTCAGGTAATATGCGTTGAGGTGTGGGAAATATATAAGACACTTCCATTAATTAATTATAATTTATAATAATTTTCAATAAATTACTTTCTTAAACACAAAACTTATGTAAAAATATATATTTTAGTTTTCTTTCTATTAAATTCATATTTGGCTTTAATATGAGAGACGAACATCATTTGAATATTTTATAGTTTTGCAAATCGAGGGGATGTCGTCCTCGATTTTCTTTAAATTATAATTAAATTTTTCTATTTTATCTCTTTCTTTTTACAGACTTATTTTATTGATCAAAACTTTCACTTCAGAATATTGTCAAACATTAAGATAATATTAAAGACTCATAAACTTTGAAATTTATTTTAATTTTTCTCTTTTACTGAATTTATTACTTTGTTGGAGCACTCAATGAGATACATTATCTTCTTGGTCATTAATGGACTGATCACTATGTATAATACATTACGTATACATTAGTCTAAAGTCAAATTTGATTTTAAATTAATCCTTTAAATCCCCTAAAAAGTAATGATGCGTTCAATTTTAAATGTTTTTTTTTTATTAAACATTTAAATGATGATAACTTTCTCAATAGTTTAAGTTATAAAGAATTGTTTTGAATAATTGATAATTTTCAAAGAATGTACTTTAAATTGAGAAAAGTATCATCTCATGAATAACAAGTTTATGTCTAATTCAAATTCAACATAAATTAGAGAAAAAAAAAGTCATAATACGAATTAGAGAATTTATTTCCGGTTAAAAGTTATTTTCATTTAAAAAATGGAACATTTTTTTCCAGAAAATAACCAAAAATTAATTGATATCTAATACAATAAAATGATATGACTTTTAAGTCAAAATATATAAACACAATAATAATAGTTTCGAGATTTTATTTTATACATAAAACTGAAAGTAATTCATTTTCAAATATACATGTAGTTTGAAATACATTTTGAAATCTTTTTAAAACTTTCACATAAATTTTCAATTATTTCTTTGAAGAAATAATTGAGAATTTATTGAAAAATTGAACCAATTGTTGGAACACTTCATTATTCATATCAAATGTCTCTCTGAAGAAAAAAAGGTTTTATTTATTTGAAACCAATAAATATGCAAATCGTAAATCAATAAAATTGAGGTGAATTTCAGTTCAGCTTTACTTATATTTATAGTTGTTTTCAATGGTTTGTTCAATAAAACTAAAAGAAAATGAATTTTAATTTATTCTGCAAAAGCGATATGAAATTGAAAGGAGTCGTGAATAAGTCGTGAAACGATGTATTCATAAATATAATATTATTAGAAATCAATCTTCTTTTACAATCAGGAAGAGATTTTCTTCCTCGAGTAATACCAGTGCACGTTTTGATCACACAATTACATCATTAGAAAGAATGAGAAAATGTTTTCATTTTAATTTCATTCCATTATTACTACTATTTAAAAGTGAAAGTAAATCTTTGAAATGTATACAAAATGAAGTGTATTTATATAACAAGCCTTCTCTCTCTCTCTCTCTTTCTATCTTCCGATAGACCCCCCGGCGATTCCCATTTTCATATATATATATGCCATACGCTGACAATTCTTATCGCATTCAGAGTTTATCGCAAAATCTGAGATAAAAGTCTAAAAACTTTTGTGTGTTTTGTTTCGTCTCTCTTTTGTTTTATTTGTTGTTAAGTGTTTCTCAACTGTTTTCTCAAAATGTTCAAGGTAAGTTCATTGGTGGTGTTCATTACAGTGTTCATATCACTGTTTACTATTTATTTATTTTAGAGAAGACTTGTCACAAGTTTTCAATAATTTAGTTTAAGTTAAAATCAAAATTAGTCAACTTTGTCTATTTAATTATCTATAAATAATTATCAATATTATTATTATCGATGAACTAAAGTTATTTAAATTGAAAGTCTCATAACTTGTCTCAAAACCTGTTGTTACAGTTGTGTCTATTGTCTGCACTCGTAATTATATGTAAAGCCAATGGTGGTAATTATGGTGGCGGAAGTTCAATGGGTAGTTATGGTGGCGGAAGTTCAATGGGTGGTTATGGTGGAGGCGGGGGAGGATTTGGTGGTTCTGGACCTGTTACAGCTGCGGTATGTTGTGTTTGGATTAATTTGATCTAATTTTGATTTAATTTAATAATAAAAATAATATTAAACATTAATACCGTCAACACATACGCACACACACACACACACACACACACAGGTGCAAACGCAACACACTGTAGAGTACCGTCACGTAAATCTGCCCCAAGAGATGCCTCAGCATCAGGTGATAGAAGTGGACGGCGGACAACTTCCCCTCACAATTCATTTTAAGTCAGCCTCGAGTAACATTCAGGTCCATCAAACACATCAACCCTCACAACCGGGAGAAGTACAACAAACTTCCTCTGAAGACGAGCCGACACGACTCGCACATGAAGTGACGAAACCAATTATTCAAGAAATCAGAGAAGTTATAACTCCATTTCGAAGAGTCATTCAAGAGATTAGACCCGTTCAGGAAGAGATACATACAGTGGTTGCCAGAGGAGAACCAAGAGGACAGGGAGGACAAGGAGTTGGTAATGTTGGTGGTGGCGGTAATGGTGGTGGAAGTTTTGGTGGTGGCAATGTTGGTGGTGGTGGCGGTAATGGTGGAGGCTATGGTGGTGGCGCTCAAATATCTACCGGCGGAAGCGGAAAATCTTATGGTGGAGGAAGTGGTGGTAGTCTTGCCTTTGGTGGTGGATCAGGTGGTTATAGCAGCGGAGGCTCTGGCGGGTATGGCGGAGGCATTTCCGGTGGCTCTGCTTATGCTAAAAGTTCTGTTCAAGAGGGCGCTCACGTCGAGGTAAGTCATTAAAACAAATTAGTTTGCATTGAAATCTAAAATTCATGTTTTAAACCTAAACACAATCACCACTAATGACAACTCTCAGCGAAATGTTATTAGAGTTTTAGAGTCACCAGGACAAGTCATCTATGGCGCCAAGAGTTAAATAAATTAAGGCCACAAACCCTCACTTAGACTCAATTTTGTATAAAACTTAGACTCATTCGTTTGTAAATTCATTGCATTTATTAATTAAAAAAAAAATTATTAATAAATTATCGCAAAATTATTACAATATATATATATTCTTCGGCTATTTTTTTTTATATATTGGATATCATTTTCATCTTCTATTTACACATACATTATGGTTAATGGGTTAACCTTGGTATTTTCAACAACAACAACAACAGAAAATGGACAAGACTTTGAAAGACTTAATAAATTCAATTTCTTGTTCTTAAAAATGACGACTAATTGATTGAAACAAAATTTTTATAACAATTGGTGTTTCAATTTGTTGATTATTTTGTTAATTTTGTGAATAAAAGTAATAAAAGGATTACTCAAAAAATTATTGTTAAAATTATTTGTTTTAAAAAAACTTGAGTTCACTTTTTTTGAGATCAATAATTATTGAAATGATGGCTGGCGTGGAAGGGATGTATTGGCCCATCACTTGATTGCCGTCTCTTTTTGTCTGATTGATCTTCTGGTTTTTCTTTATACCAGACACCAAAAACACCGCCCGGTCTTAATCCTTCATCAAAGCTCTTTTGGTCTTCAGAAAGACGTCTTTGAAGCTGATATTTGGCCACATTGTGATCATAAATCGCTAAAATCGTAAATTATTTTTAAATCACAAAAATATATATATTTTTTTTAAAGTAATAAATAATAATTTGTTAGAAGTTTTAAACTGCTTTATGAGATGATATGCAAGAATAAAGCATTAGAGGTGCAAATGATGATATGCAAGGAGCTATTCTGAGTGGTCTGTATATTTCAATAATGTACTTACGATTTGGTGAATTCTTCAAAAGCGCTCTGTAGTCACTACTTCTTGACTTGACTTCCATTGTAGTGCTATATTTAGTTTCCCCAAAAGGATTTTTGGCCCACACCTCGACAGTACCTCGGTCAAATTCACTAGTCTTTGGAATCTCTAACTGGTGAATACCATCATTTCTGATCTTATATTTGGAGCCATTGACCACTTGATTGTTATTAATAAACCACTTAACCAAAGGTTTGGGATTCCCAACGAGACGACAACAGAATTTAGCGCAATCGCCCTCAGATACGACCAAAGGCTCAGGTTTTAGGACAAAAATTGGAGCTAAATTACCCTCTTTGAAACCCTCAACTCTAAGAGGATATCAAATAAAACATGAGTTGGATTTTTGGTCAAAAGTTTGGCAACAAAATTAATGAATGAAACCAATGAATGAAAATTTAAACTTACGTTTGATATGAAGACTCCATTTCTTAAAAATATCTTAAGCTCTATAAACATATAATGAAAGTGAAAACACGAGAAATAAGGCTTTAAATAAACTTTTGGCACTACTTTTATACTAAAAGACGAAGAATTTTGTTAAAAAAGTCTTACCGTTTTCCCTGGGAAACAAAACCATGGTTTTGTAAGGAAAGTGGGAACGGCATATGGGTTAAATCCTGAGTT
>JAQFZL010000784.1:0-13250 GCA_034695685.1 Galumna lanceata
GGTTAGTTTAACTTTATTGGAGGTTTACCATATTGATTCCCAACTGTATATGGTAGTTTCCTTCTGATAAAACTGGATAGTGGCTATCCTTGCTCAACTCACTTTATTAAATTTCAATCAATGAATAAAATAATATATTTAAACTTTTCCAATTATTAAATAAAATAGCCTTGATAACTAACATACAATTACAAATGTAATTATTATAATTTGAATAAAAAAATTTAAGCATATAAATACTAAATATTTTAGTTTTAAATTATTAATCTAGCACATTATATGTTGAATAACACAACTATTATAATAAATAAAAAAATCCTTAAAATTCTTAATCTTTACTTATTTAAATCCAAAGAAAAACCAAACTTTAATTATTAATAATAGAAACGTTATATTCAATACTTTTCATTGGATTTGTTGACACAACACAAGAATAAACTCCTGAGCGCTCGAAACCAATATTTTTGATGAGTAGACTTCCGTTACTGTCATAGCGTTCGAATCCCAGGTCTCTCTCAATACGAAGGTCTCCAGCAAAAAGTATCCTGGTCTTATTCACCTTCCAAAGTGTGACATATTCACCAAGATTATTAACAATACATTCCAGCTCAATATCGCGTCCCTCTTGAGCTCTAACATTACCTCCAGTGCTGGCAATGACTGGAGATATTTCTTTATCACTGAAAATGTTTTGAAAAAGAAAAAGTAGCAAGCACACAATTAAAATTGATTTCATTGTCATAGTATACAAAGAGTTCGTCTCAATTATAAAACTAACTTGCTCTTATTTCAATGAGACCTTTTTGCCAATTGACTTTAACTTTATAAATGATTTAACGCTTTTCAAATATCAATAAAAGAAAGTGAAACCTACCCTCACATCGAAATACTGTTGAGAATCAATAGCGTCAACAAGATTGGGGATAAGGATTTAGTTAACCGTATTGATAACCTAACCTTACTGTTTCTCCATGATAGTCAGTTTTTGAAGCAATTTATTCGTCAAATATAATAAATTGTTAGCCTTATTGGTTAGTTTAACCTTATTGGAGGTTTACCATATTGATCCCCAACTGTATATTGAAATAACTTATATTTAAAATACAAAACGTCATATATTTTGTTAGAAACTTACTTTTGAGTTAAATAACTGTAAATTTTCATTAAAAAAGACAATTTTTCTCATAGAAGAACAAAATATATTTGAAATGTTATAAAAATGAACTTAATACATTTGTAATATTAAAAAATTATAGTTTGCAAGATAAGTACTCATTGATGTAAAGCAGGGATGTTAAAGAGGGAGTATTCCAAAATACCCCCTGAGACGCTTGAGTGGGACCCCTCCCCCTCGAGCCGACGCGAAGCTCTAATTTTCAAATTTTTCAGAAAATTCAGCGATTTTTCAACAAATTAATACAAAGCAGTAAAGTTTAAGGTATTTCAATAAGTAATTATACCATTTTAAAGTTATAAACGGCTTGTTTTTGAAGGTAATATAAGCTGTAACAAAACAAAAATTGAAAAATTTTTACCAGAAAAAACAAAAATTACACTTTTTTATGAGTTTAACATGGTTTTTTTGATCAAAATAGGTTTGATTTACATCAAAATGACTGAAAACATCGAAAAAAAAGAGTGTTTTTATGTGTTTTGAAAATACTCCCTCTAATACCCCCTGAGGCGAGACCAAAATACCCCCTGACACCCCCTTGAGATCGAGGAGCTTTAACACCCCTGATATAAAGCTAGCTCATAAAATATTTTATTAAAATAAGTGAAATCAATTTAAAAGTCAAATATTTTTAAAAATAAAAAAAATCAATAATTATCTGATTCTTGTGTTGTCTAAATGTTAGTCAACTTTTATTTCTTCAATATTCAACTAAAAGGGAGTTTTAAAGATTTATTTCGGTTAATGACTTACTTTATTCAAATTAAAGTCAATTAGACTCTAGTAATTTTATTAGTAAATAAATTAGCCTTGCTTCATTTCAAATTCTAACGAATTTCTGAGCTTTTCCTATGCTTTTCAGTCACTTCTACTTTACTAAAATATTAACAAAAAAAAATAATAATATTCTTAACGAATAAGATTTAGTAGTAATCAATGATTGATAAAATCCTTTCTATTCGTCAGACTTTTTGATTCCTCTTCGCATTGATTTTGCATTTGAGTAGAAATGGCATAAAAGTTGACTTATTATAACTTATTCATCCATTTCTTCTGATACCAACAAAAGAAAAGGAAGAGCTTATTATTGATGAGAACTACAGCATCAGAATAATAGTGAGCACAGCATAACTTTTGACAGACAGACAGACAGACAGACAGACAAAAAATTGTCATTTTTTAGTGATTTAGATTCCACTCAAATAATCATTTTCTGAATATTAAACAGAAAATAAATTTCATTAATATCTTGCAAATTATTTTTATGTAAATTTTATTTATTTTCATTTATTAAAAATTACTCTTAAATAAAAAATAACATAATTTCAAAGCTATTTAAGTTTTTCCATTCAATAAGAGTTTTAAAACTTAAACTTTATTTTATAGCAGGGATGGCCAAAGGTCGAGGTCTCAGGGGGGTATTTTTGCCTATTTTTGTTCTCAGGGGGGTATTTTGAAAACCACGTCCATTTCTTTTGTTCTTCTTCTCGTTTAGGCCCTAGGCCAGGGGGTATTTTGACGATTTTCGGATCTCAGGGGGATATTCCGGAATACCCCACTATTGGCCATCCCTGTTTCATAGGATTTTTCATTAAATTTTCATAAAATACTAAAAGAAATTAATTTAAAGAAAATTCATTGAAATCTTAAATACAAAAATATTTGAAATATTTTTTACAATTAATTATCATAAAAATGTAAATTTGCGTCAAATCAACGCCTTTTGGAGAGAGATACTGTCGAGGTAATTTTATTAACTACCAGAGTGGGCAATGGATAACATATCAAGCACAGCACATAAATTCATATATGAACTGCAATATTATGAATTCCAGTCATTAATCTATAAAAAAAAAAAGTTTTAAAAAGAAGTGATGCCAACGAAAAGTAAAGATATCTTTGAAAAATTTTCAGGTATAAAATGGTATAAAATTCAATCATAATATCTGTCATAACATTTAACATAAAACCGCAATTTGTTTGCAATGAGTGGTATTAAAAGAAAGTATATTTCAACCAAAAGATAGTGAAGTAATTTGAACTCATATTCATTACATTCAAATAGAGTGAACTTAAATATGATATCTCATTAAAAACATTCTTTTTTGTGCTCAGAATAGCACAGAATAGCTCTTCTAATCATTAAAATTGATTATTAAACAAAACCTGTCTTATCATAACAAGAATATTAATAGTAATATATAATTGCGTTTAGTTTTCAAATTCATTATTATTTTTAAACATTAAAGTTATGGTAATTAATGATAAAAATGACACAAAAATCTGACTCTAAGTCTATGATTACAAAAGAATTTCAAACATCAATAGAGGACTAACTTTTGAACTGAGTTTTCAAAGAGTAAATGAAATTATAATGACAAAAGTCATCAGAGCTCTGCCATAAGCCGGGAGGCCATCTCTTTATCTCCCGATTTAATGCTTTCTCCAAAAGCTATTGTCTATTAATTCTATTGTCTTTAAGTCAAGTCAATGCTTACAAGTTTTGTATCGGAAAAGTTGTCATAAATTTGTTTTTTCATTAATAATTCAATACTAATGACGATACGAGTTATGCAGTGCTTATAATCAGTGCAAAGACAAAAAGGTTGTGACACATCCCTAATATTTCCAGTGCTTTCAATCCTAATCTGTTGAACTCTTCACAAATGCATTCCGTTATCATCACTTTTCACAACAGAATAATTATTGTCATTTCAGTAGTTCTGAGTTAAGCATTATATTGAAAACACATAATATCTGATGGTTTCCTCGTTTTAATCACTTCAAGTCGTTTTAGATATCTGTATGTTTAGTCAGTAGAATGCCCTTGGTCATTCGGTATTAAGTGTTTCTCATTAGTAACTCTGTATTTGATTGGAATAATTGGAAAACATTTAATTTAGTCATCAAAAATGCCTTATTATCTGAGATGTTTTATTAGTGATTGGGCTATAATTGAGTCGATCCCAGAGTTTTCACATTAGATCTCAACTGACAACTCATTACCAGTCAATTCAATGTTTCCATCAATAAAAATGTGTAATCTTTTCAAATTAAAATTTGATCGATTGAATGCTTCCCCATTCGGTTCCCATAAATTGACTTCAGTGATGGCCAGAGAATAATAAAAACGTTGTGAAACATCCATAAAAAGGACGAAAATTCTTTAGATTTAAAGAAAATTAATATTCTCAACAAAAAACAGAAATTTTCATCAATTATAAGGAATTCCTCACATTTTAAAATCTTATCATTTTTTTGCAAATCATAAGAAAGAAAATCAAAGAAAAAAACACAAAATATTTAATAGAATTAAAACACTTTAAAAATTAGTAAAAATATAGTACTTCTAAATCATAAACAATATTAACTTATCAAGGTTATTACACTTATGAAATGTACAATTTATCACTTTAGACATCAATACTCACATATGATAAATCGGCGGACAAAAAAAGAGACATAAAGTCTGGACATCACTGGAATACCTAAAATGTAAAAATGAATCTAATCTTTGTCTGAATTAATGATAAATTATCAGTAATTAGTGTAAGTCATCAGAATTTTTAGTTAAAAATCTCATCGGAGAGAGAAATCAAATACAGGGTTAGAAGAAAAGAGAGATAAACACTTATGGTTTGTGTTTACGTTTCTGACGCTAATATTGATATAAAATTTCGATCAAATATTTTTTTAGTCGAAAAAATATCACTGAAATGTCAGAAATGATGTGTTGGCCATAAGTATTGCCAACATTTGAAATCCTTGTGAATTTTGTCGGAGGGATTCATACATTATTCACGAGCGTCACATCACATCTTATGTCTGTCCCCCATTTCGTGTCCCCCCACTCACCATATCATTGAAGTAAATGAAATTTCAGAAAAATTGCAATTAATTTGAAGTATAGTTTAAATACTAAATACCTTTTCTTAAGAACACATCGTTTTATAAGAATATTATTCATCAAAAATATATAAATTTAAGACTTGAAATGTTAAGTTTGGTTTGTCTCACATTTATTATGACCCGAAGCGATGTTTGACTCAAAAGTGATGACTTGTGTCACAAACATTTGACAAAGAATTTGATTTTCTTCGAACATATTTTTAATGGTATCTGACTTTTCTCTAAAATAATTATTTTATTTTATTTGTTTCTTAAGTAAAATCTATTTTTATGACTATTTTTTTAGCCATTTTTGGTCGGCACTGATGTCAGTGCAAATGCCATAACTTCTAAAGGAAAGCACTATTTTGTAAGAAAGTTATTTAAAATGATGTCTCGTTAACACTGAAATCATAGCACAGCATATGTTTAAGTGATGTTCAAAAAAAATATATTCAATTCTATTGTTCAGACATTCAGAAAGAATGCAAAGCATTTACAAAGAAATAGTCGTTTAAAAAGAGAGGGTAGATATGATGTGCCAAAACACTCTTTAGGAAGATAGGGAGCCACCGAACAGCACGTGTTGTGTTACTAATCTAGAGTTCCAAAAAAGCCCGTCTGGTTTAGTATTCTTCATTTATACTTATCCAGGACCTGTGCTTTTGTGGTCCTCAATATGTGTTCGGGCATTAACTCCAAAGAAAATTTTCACGGCTTTAGTCAACTATTTATACAATACGACATAACTCACAAAAAGTGTTGCCGTTTTCTCCCCAAACCATTAGGTGTTCCTTTTAAGCACTGGTCTTAGACTCAAACAATTTGTAAGATTTCTTAAGAGCTATGAATTTAACTTTAAATTAACCAAAGATTTAATTTAAACTCTAACTTATCTCTAAATCAAATTAGATGTGAATACCATCTAATGATTATCTCAGTGGGAATGGAGAGGGATAGCACACAGAGATAGGAGAGGGTTATATCGGCACTCAATTGCCTAAAAATTAAACAAAAGACTCATCTCTTGTCTCTCTTTTCTTAAGACTTTCGCCGCTCATTACTAAACAAATGACTTTTTTCACGCTTTGATTATAACTGAAATTTCGTAATATTTCTCTTAAATCGATCGCACTTTTCTTGGAATTCACAAATTGAAAACCTGTGCCCTTCATCTCTCATTTCCCTTATATTGAAAGGGAGGACATATATTTCAAGAGTTTCAGAAAATTGACCACATTTTCAATTGTGCCATAAATGGGGCCTCTTTTAATGAATGCAAATTTGATGGTAAAAGAGAGGAAATTCTGGTCCCTCCCTATGGCTCTCTATTGACAACTTTCAGGTTTTTTAATACAACACAAATTGTCTAAATTTCCTGAATTAAGTGGACATCCATTGAAAATAAAACTAATATTAAATTGAGTTAAGTCTTAATGGCGTCACTTTTTTAAATATTTTTATTTATTCAATTCACAAAAAAAGTTAATATTATATCCTATTTGTTTATAATGCAAACCATTCACTGTTTTTCTCATTTAAAAAACACTCTTTTGTTGACTCTTTCCATTCATTATGTATTCAAACTTGAATTCTAACAAAATCTAAATAAAATAAATTTCATTTCAAAGTTTTTTTTTTCTTCACAAAAATATAACTTATTTTTAGTGTAGAAGAAAAGAAGACTTCAATAATTGAGTTACAAATAAACAAAATTATGTTCTTAAGTATCGGTTTCTTAAAGAATTTCAGGAAATTATATGAGAAATACATAAAATCTAAACTACTTATTGTACTCTTATTTATTACTGCAATTATTTTCTTCTTTTAAATTTTTGTTTGAATACATTTCTTCTCTAAAGAATAAAATGACAGCAAAATATCCATAAGAGAAACGGTAGGGAAAACTTCGGCCATACGTTTGCATTCATTTTATTTTTTTTGGTGCTTTTATTGCATTTTTCTTTGTGTTGTATTCCTGGGCTTAAGTACTGCCCTATCGGGTGCTGTCATCCGAACCATTCTTTTAAATATTTGATATTATATTTGAATAATATCTGAACTTCCCTTCAATTCAAAAGTTGAGCTCAAATTTTGTTTAGAAATTCGAAGTTTTCAAGAAAAACGATTCCGATTACAGTATATCCTAAGTAATTGAAAATTGGGATTAAATGAGCTTTTAATGCAAAATAAGACGTTATGTCCTAATTTAAAAGCAATCGATTATCTTTACAATCATTTTGATTGAAATTCAATTATTTTATTGATTTCAGTCATTCAAAAGTTAATCTAAAAGTAATTCCTATAGAATTGAGAATTGATTTTCATTTAAAGCGAAATCCAATTCATTTGTGGCCTTAAATTCAAAGCTTAAAATGAAAATATCAGTCAATGAATTTAATGACAATCTTTTTAAATTAAATTCAGTGTATAATCTTGGCTATAAAAAGCTAAAAATTAATAAAATAAATAACCTAGATAAAAAATATTTGGTCAATAAAACTGATAGAAAATCATTAATTCATTTTAATTAATGAAAAAATTGTAGAAAAATTCATTAAAAATTTATATTATTTTCGGTGACTTTTTTTCAAAAGAAAAATGACTTGAATTTTGAAATTCAATCCATTCATGACTGATAAGACTCTATAATTTCAATACATTTAAAATATAAAAACACCAAATCATGATCTCATCTCTTGTGTGCACAGTATGTGTGGTACAGCTGCCAGTGATATGCTGGTAATGGAGGTACAAGAGATGGTTGTGCTGATGGCACTGATGTCTGTTTTTCACGATCCTATCATAAGTATAAATGAAGAATAAAAACCAAAAGTCATCGAAATGTTGGGAAAACACAAATCAAATAAATTTTAGGCGTAATTTTATTTCCTTAACAATGAGTCTTCAATTCTATTCTGTGCACTCCTTTAATATATAAGTGAATACATAATTAGTCAGAGCTGTAATCCATTTAATTGTAGAGAAGAGTGTTTTCAGTCTCGTCGGCAATAAATAAATATTAGTTTAGAAAACACTGTATTTCAATGACTTTAAACTAAATATTAAGAAGAAAATACTTCACAAATCATTTGTTTAAAGGAGTGAACAACTAATAATAATAATAATAATACTATAAAATCGTGACTTTCTTTTTAGTCTCTTATTGATGATTATTACCGAATGAAACACAACTCTTAGTATATGTAAAGCTGTTATGATTTATATATTTTTCACACAAATATTGATATGCGATGAATGTTAGGCCGTCTTTCATATAATAACATAAAAGTAATAATAATAATAGTAATGATCTCTTGAAATATCGATTCATTAGCCAATGTTTGCAATGTTTGCACGATTTAATGCCATCTAATCATTAGTTTTAAACTTTTTTCTTATTAAATACTTATATTAAATCACTTCTGAGACTAATCTTATCGCAAACACAACTCAATCCTAATTTTAACAAATGTTTTCTCAAATTTCATTCAATATTTTCTCATTTGTAATACATTTTGAGAAAAAAATTTCATTTCTTATAAAACATCTCATATTTAATCCAATTTTCTCAGTCTTAAGACTTTTCATAACAAATTTAACACATATTTAGGATTACTTTCAATTTTTTGAGCTTAAATGGAAAGATTATGTCGCAAATGATAAAAAATATATCTAGTTACATTTTATCAAACTCATAAATGATAAATATCTCCATTATGAGAGATGTCTCCTAAATAGAGCTCTAATTATTCAGTTTTTATCATTTCCTTATTCTTAGATAACTCTCATATTAATAAAGATTAGGACAATCACTAAAAAGAAGACAACTTTTCTGAATGAAGAACATTGGCACTGGTCACTTATGATTAACTAGCTAAAAATAACCATAAAACTAATCAATATTAACGAATAATATTCTTATCATTCATTATAATTGAGTTGTTTTTTTAAAAAGAGTCACAAATGGGTTGAACTTCAAAAGAATTATTAAATAATTTATTGATATATCAAACGGTTTGTAACGAAGATTATTCAAATTAAACTCATTTCCGCTTCAATTGTATTGAAAATGATGTGTATTAACAAATCCTAAGCTCGAGTTCATTTTTGCAAATTGTGCATGTTACAATAAAGATATACTTACAGTCATTTCCACTTAGTTTAGGTTTCTCAGAAGAATCCTAATCTATTTAAGAACAAATTTAAATGATCTTGTTAAAATAATATTCATGACATTAAAATAATTCATAATAATTGCATTTTTAAGTAAAATAGCTTGCTAATGCTAATGCTAGTTAATAATCTTAAAAATAGTAACTAATATATTGAAAGCCGATATATAGCTAAGAATATATACTAAGAATATTTTGAGCAAAAAAAAAGCCATTTATTTAAATTGCATTTGAAATTCAAACAAATATATCAGAAATAAGAAGTTAAGCCCTTTATTGTCATTTGTATGCAAAATATTCAACTAAAAAATACTGTATTTTTACTTAAGAGTAGAAAATAGTATTTTCTTTAAGTCTTATCAGAAATAATAAGGAAAAGAGTAAAACTCTGTTTATTATACTATTAATAATAATTTATATAAGACTTAAGCCGATTAACAATCGATTCAAACATTTTTAAGAGCAGTTTATGTCTAAATAATTTTATTTAATAACTATAATACATAACCTATGGTTCAAACAAAACTTTTTTATTGTTTGTTGTAAACTATTTGCAAATGTTTTACGATTTGATAGTAATTTCAAATATTGTAGGAAAGGCTAGAATTTCTTTTGGCAACACTTTTAGGGCACTGAATATATTCCATTCATTGAGATGTCATTTAGTTTGAAATATATTAGAAATAAATGTTTTTTAAACGCAATGATTGAAAACCAATTGATTTGAGTGTTGTCTGTAAAATACTTTCCCATCGAAAAAGAAATTAATGAAATGTCAAAAAATGAGGTGAAAAACACATTCCGGGATATTCTCTATGCGTATGAAAAGGCTATTGAATACAATATTTTGAATGTAAGGCAAAAACCAAAAACGAATTACACTTAAAAAGAAATGTCTCTCTATTTGGAGACTGAGATCTCATGTCGTAAACCGATTTTCGCTTTCCTTTTCAGAGAAAAACATTAGGAATCGTCAGTAAAGAGAATATCAGTTTTTCGCTCTCATTCGCTGTTATATTAAATTCAAGTCGTGTTAAGTCCGATAAGCGCCACAAATACTAAACCTGTCTCTCAGTTTTGCCTTTTTTCCAATTCTGAGCCTATTTTCAAGAGAAGAGATACAGAAATTTTAATATTTCATAACTCTCTTATCCAATGACACTCTGATAAGAGTTTTTCATTTTAAAAGCAAAGAAAATATCATTAACTCTATTAACGTTATTTTACTTCTAAACCAAATAAATAGTAGTCTAATAGTAAAGCGAAAAATTATTCCATTCATTGGTTGAAGAATTTTTGTCTAAAGAAAAGTTCATTTTATCATTTATTTCACTGAAAGAAAGTGACGAACAAAATATAAGCTTTTCTTCACTACCATTACTTTGTATTTACATTTCGTGCCGAACAGTTATTTCCAGTTTTCTATTTGTACTGCATTTCATAAAATCGTTTCGCAAATAAAAATTTATGCATAACTTTCAGTAAATTCTAACCAAATGTTAAACTTTTTTCTAAATTAATGCAATCAAACCCTCAACAGATTTCAAGTCTAAACCTCAAGAAATAATGAATTTTCTTAACTAATGTCTTAGCCTTCACTCTCTCTCATCTATTCTCTCTCTCTCTCTCTCCCTCTCTATCTCTCCCTCTCTTTCTCTTCTTATTTAATTGAGAAACGATTGAAAAGTAATTTAAATTTCAATTTAAAACTATTGAATAGAAATGAGTGTATTTCAAGAATGAGATAAATGTGTGAATAGTTTTTGTGTCGGATTTTAATTTAGTAAAAGTATTCCGAAATGAGAGACAAAAAGAAGGGAAAGAAAAGGGAAACAAAAAATAATAAATATTTTCAACGAAATTAAATTTATTGCGAAACTCATGAAAAATATCGTTTGAAATGCGAACGAAAGCGGTTTTGCGCTCGAATTGAGATATTTGTAGAACCCGTCAGTAAATTAAGTCCGAACTCATATTGAGGGCCATTTGTTTCAATTTCTTTAATGGACGTAAAGGTGTTATGCATTCACTTTCTTCTTGTGCTCATAGTTTGGGCTCAGCTTTGTTTTCAATTTTTATTTCTTCTTCTCTTTTCTTCTTTTCTTTTGTGTTTCAAAGACTTGAAACTTATATATCTTTTCCTCTTTTTCTTGGAATTCCGTTTTTCATCTTCAGTTCAGTAGTGAATGAATGGACTCTTTTTGTTCATTAGTCTTATATATTTCATTCACTGTTTTGTGGCTAAAAATCTTTTGATTTCATTTCTTAATATGTCTTTCCATAGGACTGACATTAAATATTTTACACTTAATTAACTGAAAACACCATTTATTTGATCAGAGAATCGGTTAATGACTGACAAAACTTAATAAAGTATTTAATAAATCAATTGCAACGACTTATTAATGTATTCACACGAATACTAGTATTGGTTAACATATATTCTGAAGATTTCCGCAATGAATGCACCGAATAATCGCTTAAATAAAAAGAAAATTATGATTGATTTCATCAATACTATGGATGTGCTAAAGGACTGTCGACTCATACACATTATGATTATCATATTAACCAAATAATTGATTACTTCTCTCTTTTATCAGAGTTTGTGCCCGAAATTAAAACCGTTTTTTATTGTATTATTCATATATTGGATGCCATCAGACGTTCCACAAATCAGACCTGTATTAACCTAGATCATATTTGTATGTTAGATGTTTTTGGCACAGAATAATGAAAATCTAATTCTTTTATTCGACCAAATCATGAATAAGTAATGAGTAATCGATAAATAATTCCAGAATAATCTAGATAAGTTTTACTAGATTTCACAATAATGATTGACTACAAGACGTCTACCACTTGTCGATCAAACATCGATTTTGTGAATTTCTAATGAAACATTCATGGTAATGTCATGGTAATGCCATGCTTATATATTCTCAAAGTTAGATAAGGCAATGGAATTAGCATGCAATCATGCTAAAAAAAGGAGAAAGGTATATAAAGGTAAATAAACTTAATAATCAAATTATAAACAAATAAAAAACACATTATTTTGTATTTGTTTTTATCCTAAAATTAATGGAAAACTTAATTAATCAATTGGTTTGTGACCTCTCAATGAAGACACAAACCAGAAGTTTGTTTATATTTCTTGGCTTTAATTATAGGTAATTAACCAAAAAGTAGTTATACTAACAAAATATCTATAATTAGACCAACAATTATATCACTTAAATAAACTCGTTATTAATGGACTCTAAATTCAATAAAAAATTCAGTGCAAACATTAACTGAAAGAACATTTCAAGAGATAATGTCTTTGAGATAAACTTTAGTTCATTTGACTCGAATTTAGTCAATGTTTGGCTCAATATCTTATGTTGTTTTGTATCTTCACTACAAATCTATCCCAAGAGATAATTCATAAAAAATGAAACAAAGAATTAGATAAAAGAAGAAACAGAAACAGAAAAAAAAATATTTATGGAATAAATAGAAAAACAAAATACTCTCATCTGTTCCCAAGAACTTCATCTCAAGAACTTATTTCATGGAATAACTCTTATTATTGTTATTATTATATCAGAGATGAAAGAAATACATTATCCGATAGAAATACTTTCATACTTTCTTTCCGCTCATAATTGACAATAAAATAAGATTGAACCACCATGGTAATAAATGAACGGCCATTAAACGTGCCTGCAACACTTTTCAAAACAGTTTCTAACAAGAATAAAATAAAGAGCAAGCTCATTCTTAAATATTACATTTGCTATACATTATATCTAAAAGAAGTCAACAATAATTTTAGAGATAAAGTTTATATAAGAAGTTTTAAAGTATGAGCAAGTATATTTTTAAAGTATCATCATGTAGAAATAATTTTACACATTTCTATTTATAATTTAAAATATATTTACAAGATTAAGCCACTATCATCACTATTAAATATGCAGGAATACTTTTCACAAGAGTCGTCAACAAACATAAAACTAAGAGCAAAA
>JAQFZL010000785.1:0-13242 GCA_034695685.1 Galumna lanceata
AACTGTCATTACAATTATTGTAACTATAGTTAATAGATGATTAACAATTTTCATCAAGTAACTTCAATTATTGTCAATAAGTGACGACACTATCCATATCGTCATCAAATTATTCACATTTTAAATGTGAAAAATGCTTTTGAGTTACAAAGTATTGAGCCTTTAATATATTTGAGAATTATGTTGTTGATAATAGTTAACAAGAACATTCCCACAATTTAGCCGTTTAAGCCTTTCTTAACTGTTGAGCTGTTTATTTGATTTAATTAATGAAAGAAACAAAAATATTTTGATTAGAATCTATAAAAAGTGCCCCAAAAGTATTGTAACGATATTTAGGAATGAGTTAATTGTCAAAAGTTGAAACGATTCAAAAATAGCGCTTTATATGAAAGGAGTGTTTCTATTGGTTATGACTTCTATTGTGACGATCGATGGCTCACAAAATGGCCGAATATTGAATGTAAACATTTGAGACAACTATTTGTTTAATTCTATTATAATTGGATTGAATTAAGAATTGATTCCAATTTTAATTAATTAATTGTTTGAAGAAATGTTAAAATGAAAAGTTTTGTCAAAAAATTCAACAATCGATTGAAAATCCATAGAATTTGGGCCCAAAATATCGATTGTTTTCACTCGAAATTCATTGAATCGATTGTCAAATGTCTTCAAATTCTGGTCAACTGAACAGTAATGAAGACTCAGAAGTGATGGTACGTCAGGTGAATCTCGTGGCCGCCATTCACGACCACATTTCCTGTACTAAGATATCACAGCATTCAATCGGAACCGCTATTTGTGGTCTTCAGACTTCTGTGGCCGACATCGGAGACACTCAGAACACAGTTATCGGTTCAATGAGTTCTGAATTGTCCACACCTTTCGAGTCGGACCACATTTACGCCACAGAAAGCAAGTCTTTCGATAGTCTTTCGGCCAACGGTTGCGTTCGTCCCAACCTTTTTGGGAACAGTCTTTCAGATGAAAGGAATCAGATCTCGAAACTGACGGAAATGATTTTGGGTCAGTTGGACCTCATTCAACACCAACAGGAACAGCTCCTCAAGAAAGACAGACAACTACAGGGACTCAAACAGGACAGGGAAGCACTTTGTCTTAGACTCGAAAAAATGGAGAAAAGAATTGCCGTTTTGAGTGCAAAAGTGGCCAATAATACCATTAATACTAATAATAATACCATTAATAATACGAATAATAATACAAATTCTGTCACTAATAGTAATACGAATAGCATTTCATCCATTAATCTAAACAGTAATACAACTAATTTGAGCCGAAATGTGAACAACACTCAGAATAGCGTTAATACAATAGAAACGGATTGTGAACAGAGTGGTAGCGATACTATTGTCGAAGAGAGCAATAGTGTCGTCAGTTTGTTCACAGATCCCACTGTTTTTAATAAATTTTATGCCAACAATTCAGTCAATTCCAGCGACTCTTCAGCCAATTCAGGAAATAATATTACAGTCATTTCCAAAACTATTGACAAAACTTCTAATAATACTATTAATGAAATTAATTTAAACCAAAAAGAAGATAAAAGTGTGACTTCGGTTAAAATCAAAACCGAATTAATAGAAGAGGAGGAAGAGGTCGATAACAACATTAAGATCACAAACTGTTTGACCACTTCTCGAAAAAGTCGGAAACGACAAAACGAATTATTGGTTCCATTAAGTCCTTTAACTTCTTCGTCGATATCTTACAGAAAACGCAGTAAACAATCCATTAATTCTGAAAACTCGATGAATGGCATCAAAAAAGAGATAATTAGTGTTAAAGAGACGTCTTGTGATTCATTGAGTACTTCGTTGAGTACTTCTAATAACTCAATAACTAATAAGACTTTAACTCAAATTAAGAAAAAAGTTGTTAAACAAAAAAGTGAGAGCTCTTCAAAACAGGAAACCACTCAAACAATTAGTGGTCAAAATTGTAGAAACATTTCTTTAATAAGAGATGTATTGTTTACATCAAAGCCTTACGCAATAGTTGTAAATAATAGTCAGATTTCATACGAACTCAATGTTAATATCAGTGAAGCAGAAGATTCTGTTGATAATAAAACTGTTACTAAAGAAAAACTGACTTCTGATGTGATAGAAGTGCCCAAATTTCGGTTACATCCCGTCAGCAGCTGTTACTCTCTTGAAGGCACTGAGGTTTATGTCATTTCCATTAATCTTAAACTTATATTTTTATCAAATTTTTAAAATAATTTTATTAGGATTTAGACGACGATGTCTTCAATAGAAGACATATGAAGTTAGAGAACGACGAAAGACGAAGAAAACGGTTTGTTTTGTTTTGTTTATTGAATTTTAATTTACGAATAATTGATTTAACAGATGGGATATACAGCGACTTCGAGAGCACCGCTACAATGAGAAATTACGCACAGGTCGTTACTATAACTCAAGTCTCAACCATTGTTTTATTGAAAAACCATCGGATCTCAAGAAGAAAGGATTGGATTTCATATCTTTTTACCCGGAAATCAAAAATCGTTAGAAATTGAAAATTATTTATTAAAAGTTTAATATTTAATTGATTTACAGTTCAGGCGATCGAAGTTTCAGAGAAGATTCCATACATCGCTTTTGGACATCCGGTCCCTAAAATCCCTACAAAGTTAGTACTGAACTCAGTTTTGTTATTAAGGTAAAACTAATCAATTTTTAAAGATTTTTTTCGCTTCCGTGGAATACCTCTGAAAAGAGTACCACTTCTGTAAAGGAGAGAAAAGTAGGACAGAAGATGTAAATCTACTACTTATTAAAAGGTCAACACTAGGGATGGTTTTATCTGTTTTGGACGTATGTTTCAGTTAAGAATTTGAGAGCATTTGTTCATTTGTACCGGTATTTCATTGTTTGATTCAATCTATGGTTAAATCATTAATATTTGTGTAAATTTTAATTCGAGAAAATATAACATTTCTTTGAAAATTATTCTCCTTTTGTTGGAACAAATTTCAAGAGTTTTGACAGTTTTTGGATTTTCAGATGTAATCAATAAATTGTTTTTATTTACATTAATTGTGAAAAATTTGTAAATCATTTTAAAAATTTAATTTTAACTCATTTTTTGCAACTCTTGAATGAGAATACAATTTAAGCAAAAATTATTTTTTAGAACTTTATATATATATTATAATAGTTTTTTTAAATTATGAAAATTCCTATTATATACACAAAACATATTATATGTTATGTTATGTCTATTATTAGATATTTTTAAGACTTTTTTCCAAAAATCAAACAAAACTTTTGTTTAGGTATTTACACAAAATTCAATCCTTAAGTCATGAGAACCTCATTTTATCACTCATTTCATACTTTAAATTAATTTTTTTCCTTAAATTCATTAATTTATTTTGAATCGAATAAAATTCAATTATGAAAATCCTGTAGTTTTTGCTATCATTACGTCAAATGATATACTTTTGTGAGAGAGAGAGAGATGTGATGTCTATTGTTTGGAGAGTACGCATAATAGTTGCTATGATAGTCATGTGACGCAAAATATTTGTAGTGCTTTTGAGCTAATGTTGGCTTCAGTGGAGCTATGAATGAGTGCTATCGACACCAGAAGTGAACACCCAATCAGTTGGACGACGAGGACTCAAAGCACTAAAAAACTAAAGTTTAGCGACTAATTAACGAAACGCTGGCAAAAGACCACAAACCTATTGATTACTGATTAAGTGATATCTCGAATAAACAGTCGTTAATATCGTGTCATTACTTTACATCCAATTAAATGAAACAATAATTACTATATTTAGTTCATCTAATGGTCTGACAGTTCAGATAAAAACAGTGTTTTAATTGTTTGTCACAATAATTGTCAAATCGTTTGTCATCTTTGATGTCCATTGGAAGTGATCCACAAAATACTAACATTTATTGAAATTATTGACTTAAAGGTTAGTTTCCTCTCTTTTTATTTGTTTATAAAAGTAATTCTCTTTTAAACTTAATTTTATAATTATTGACAAATATTTTAGTTAAGAAATAAATCTAAAACTCGTTTATAGTTCGCATTTTATTTCAAATTCTTTGCAAATTATTTATTTATTTGATTTTTGAGTATTTTTTTTTTAATTAAATGAAAAAATGTTAACGAATTACAATAATATAAGTTTTGTTAAATGAGTTTATGTCGTAATTAATGATTATTTTGTTTTATTGCAAAATGAATTCAATGAGAAAAGTGGTCTAAAGTTTGTTATATTTGAACAATCAATTGATAATTAATTTGTTTTAATTTGATTTAAGAGAAAATCAATGATTTTATTGTCTTAAGACTTCCAAATGAATGACATATTAATGGTATATATCTATGAGTTAATAGCGATATATAGAACACGCGTGAAATGGTGTGATTTAACATTCAAAAGTACCTCTACTTAGGGTATGGCCTCATAAACAGGTTAGACATCATATGTGCCTCTTGTGTTGAATCCCCTGTCAAGTCCGGTACTGACTAAACGATAAGCTGAGCGCAGAGGTAAGGGCTTAACGTATGAACGCAATCGCAATCGATGGCAACTTCTAAGAGATCAGATGTCATTTCCTCCTAAACATTAACAAAACCGAACCACATATGATATGATTGTCGTTTCATATCATTTATATAATGATATTTACTTTTAGTTTAGTTTTGACTTCAAATTTAAACTTCGGTTTACATTTCCTTTAACTCTTGTGTTAACTCTTGTGTTAAGAAAAGGTTAAAATTTTGTGGAATTCGTTGAAAATCGTTTTTCCCTAAAATTATTAAATGATTGACATTGTCTTCAGACAAAACTGATTTTTTGTAAGTATTTCCTCACAAAATTTCCACGTTTTTCGTATTTTGCAAACATTCCTCTCATTATAATTACGCGAATAATAAATCATTTATTAATACTTTAAATTGTTTTTTGATTTTTTTGCAATAATTTCAATCCCAGTATTGATGTCATTATCACACGCTTTGACATAAAAGTAGTGTATTATTATTCAGGTAAAACTTGTCGGATAACTTTGAAATTCTTTCAAATTCTTTTCTAAAATATTTCAAAATAACTATTTTTAAATAATTGTTTGTCGTTTTGTTAATTAAAATTAGTTATATTTTAGACAATTATCTTAAGTTTAAAATTTCTCAAATATTGAGATAAGAGTCTAACAAACAGTACAAAACTTAGGGAATTCCTGTTCACAATTTTCAAAACTTTTTATTTGTGAACTAATTTTTAAAAGAAAATTGTATTTTCCCGTCATTTTTCTCTCCGTTTGTTCACTCATTTCATAAAAAATGTTATAAAACCTTAACATTAATTCAATGTTTTGATTATAACTTAATTGAGTTACAAAACAATCGATTCGTTATTGAAATACATTCACTTTATATATATATATATAACTAATTAGTTTCAAATTGAATAATCTCTTAAATAATCGTTAATCTCATTAGTTTTGACTCCGTTTTTATAATTAGTTTTTTACGTAAAACTAATATATTATTTATTATCTTATTTTCAATATTAAAATATTTAAAAAAATTCATTTTTATAATTAAATTTAAGGAAAAATAAATGAAACAAATGAGGAAAATTCAAAGTTTACTATTAATAGAAAAGTCAGATGTTTTCTATAGTAGTTTTACATTAAATTTATTAAAACCTTAAGACAATGAAAAAATCACTCTTTTTAGGTATTTTTCATCTTTAATTATTTGATGATATCCTCGCATTTAATCAATTAAATGATGCATTAAAGGATTTTTAGGCAAATATCGTAAGAATCTATTGTAAGATATTTTTTTTACAGGAAATTCTTGAGTCTTATAAATACCAAACTTTAAGGGAATGAGTGATGAAATTATTTGTTGACTCAATGAAAGACTTTTCGATTATTTAATCAATAATTCCTAAAATTCTTGCGTTTCTCAGTCAGTGTTCAGTGTTTGCCATTTTTGACAAATATTTTCTTATAACTAAAACCAAATTCTATTAAAAAGTAATTTAATTAATGTTTAACTTTTTTTTTAATTATTTTTTTTTGTAATTTGATTTTATCATAAAATTATGATTTATTTTGAGTTTTCCTCAGGAATTGTAATTAGTTTTAATAATTTATTTTTATTAAATAGAAATAGATTTGTAATAAATTAGTATCATGATTATTTTATTATTAATTCAAATCATTTAAAAACTACTAATTTTCAAATCTTAAGAATAGTTTTTTAGTTAAGGAAAAAACATGTTTTCAAGCCTTGAATTAGTGGTTAATCTGACTCTCCTTTAGTTAATTCGAATATCATTTACTTTTTGCGAATTATTGTGAAATTAAATAAATTGATGACAATTGTAATCAAATTTTTTTATTGTCACAGAAAACAAAACAAAATGTCAGCAAAAGCAATACGAGAGGCCACTGGAAAAGACCTATTGAACCGTTTTTTGAAGGGATCGGCCAACAGTTCCCGTTATGCTGTGGTTAATGAAGAAACCAATTTTAATGATCTTATTAGTAAAAACCCGTGGCTTAAGCAAGAGGTTTGTTTTCACTCAAATTTTTTAATTTTATAAAAGAATTTTTTTAATAGCGTTTAGTTGTAAAACCGGATCAACTGATTAAAAGAAGAGGAAAATTGGGATTAATTTTAGTGAATACCGACATCGATGGCGTTAAAAAATGGGTTTCTGAAAGAATGGCTAAAGATGTTCAGGTATTCAGTGATGAAAATTCCTTTCCATCATTTCTTTGATATATGAGTCTATTATTGCTTTCTTATTGCTTTTCATCAAAAATAAATTGAATGGTTCGGTGCAAAAGAGTTATCTCTTACAGAGTTGGAAAAGTCGCTGCATAACAGGTTTGAGTCTGGGTTTGTTTTGGATATTTAATACTAATGTATAGAATAGAGATAATTTTTTACACCCAACCATTCAATTGTCTTATTATCTAAACTATAAATTGATGAACACATATAATGTCAATTCGGTTGTCATTTAAATTATTAGTCAAATTTTTTTTTCACCTTTTTTTGAATTCCTTATAATTTCAATACTAAATGAAATTTTTATTACTAAATGAAAGATCGGTAAAGCGAGCGGTAAATTACGAAACTTCATTATTGAGCCGTTCTTACCTCACAAACAAGAAGAAGAGGCATACATTTGCATTTATTCTCACCGTATTGGAGATACTATTCTGTTCCATCACGAGGGAGGGGTTGATATCGGGGACGTTGAATCTAAAGCACTTAAATTAGACATTCCTATCGATGCAAAGCTTAATGAAAGTGATGTGAAGAGTCAACTATTAAAAAATATATCGTCAGAGCGTTTGGAAAGCGTTACTAAATTTATTCTTGACTTATACCGCGTTTATGTCGATCTTTATTTCACTTATTTGGAAATAAATCCTTTGGGTATTTAACTGTTAAAAGTTATTATTGTTTAATCAATTAATTGCATTTGTTTTATAGTCATAACCAGTAATGGTATCAATATTTTGGATTTGGCGGCAAAACTGGACTCAACCGCTGAGTTTATATGTAAACAAAAGTGGGGAGATTTCGAATTCCCGCCTCCTTTTGGAAGAGATGCTTTGCCAGAAGAGGCTTACATCGCAGACTTAGACGCCAAGAGTGGTGCGAGTCTTAAACTTACGATTCTAAATAAAAGCGGTCGCATTTGGACAATGGTTGCCGGCGGAGGCGCTTCAGTTATTTACGCGGACACTATTTGTGAATTGGGTGGCGCAGCAGAACTTGCAAATTATGGTGAATATTCAGGGGCACCCTCTGAACAGCAGACATATGAATACGCCAAAACTATTCTTACTTTAATGACAAACGAAAAGCATCCAAACGGCAAACTTTTACTTATTGGTGGAGGAATTGCAAACTTCACTAACGTTGCGGCCACTTTCAAAGGCATTGTCAAAGCATTGCGTGAATTCCAGACAAAACTTGTGGAACATAGCGTTCAAATATTCGTTCGAAGAGCCGGACCCAACTATCAGGAGGGACTTCGTGTTATGAGAGAAACCGGTAATACTTTGGGAGTACCCGTTCATGTCTTTGGACCCGAAACTCATATGACAGCAATAGTAGCGATGGCTCTACAAAAAAAGGAAATTCCAGAATTGCCTGAGTCAAAAGTGACCACGGCCAATTTTTTACTGCCTGGGAATATGAACGGCAACAATGGACCAAATGGTGAGTCATCTGACAGTTCGGGACCGAAAATGTTAAACGGCCCGCACTCAGAAAACAATGGAAATGCTGTGAATTCGAATACGAGCGGAGCAACAAAACCATTATTCACTACGACTACGAAAGCAATCGTTTGGGGAATGCAAACCCGTGCTGTTCAAAGTATGCTTGACTTTGATTTTGTCTGTTCGCGAAAAGAGTGGTCAGTTGTTGCACTCGTCTATCCTTTTACTGGCGATCATAAACAGAAGTTCTATTGGGGTCACAAAGAGATTCTAATACCAGTTTATAAGAATATGGCGGACGCAATGAAAAAGCACCCTGATGCTGATGTCATGATTAATTTCGCTTCCCTTCGATCTGCATATGAAAGTACTCTCGAAACACTACAATATCCTCAAATCAGATCCATTGCTATCATCGCTGAAGGCATTCCTGAAAATATGACCCGAAAAATGAATAGAGAGGCAGCTCTTAAAGGTGTGACAATTATTGGCCCTGCTACTGTTGGTGGCATCAAACCAGGATGTTTTAAAATTGGTAATACCGGTGGAATGATGGACAACATCTTGTCTTCAATGCTTTATAGACCCGGAAGTGTTGCTTATGTTTCCCGATCGGGAGGAATGTCTAATGAACTGAATAATATAATTTCGAGAGCAACTAATGGAGTTTATGAAGGGGTAGCCATCGGTGGCGATCGATATCCCGGAACAACATTTTTTGACCATTTATTGCGTTACGAAAAGGACCCGAATATAAAGATGATTGTTTTGTTGGGAGAGGTCGGAGGCGTTGAGGAATACGAAGTTTGTAACGCAATTCGAGAAAAACGAATTACTAAGCCATTAGTCGGATGGTGTATCGGCACCTGTGCCGGAATGTTCACTTCTGAAGTACAATTCGGTCACGCGGGAGCCTGTGCTAATAGTGACCGCGAGACAGCTTTGGCTAAAAATAGGGCGTTAACTGAAGCTGGAGCTCATGTGCCGACAACTTTTGACGAATTGGGAAATACTATTCGAAAAGTTTATCAGGAATTAGTCCAAAATAAAGTAATCATACCTCAAGTCGAAGTTCCGCCGCCAACCGTTCCTATGGATTATCAGTGGGCCCGAGAATTAGGTCTCATTCGAAAACCGGCCTCTTTTATGACATCGATTTGCGATGAAAGGGGTCACGAATTGTCTTATGCAGGCATTCCTATCACTACTGTCATTAAAGAAGAGCTCGGAATCGGAGGAACGTTATCTTTGCTTTGGTTTCAAAGAAGGCTCCCAACATATGCGTCAAAATTCTTTGAAATGGTTTTAATGGTGACAGCTGACCATGGTCCTGCTGTCTCTGGCGCTCACAATACGATAGTGTGCGCGCGCGCCGGAAAAGATTTGGTTTCATCTTTGGTTTCTGGTTTACTCACAATAGGAGATAGATTTGGTGGTGCGCTGGACGGCGCCGCCCGACAGTTCAGTGAAGCCTATGACGCAGGTATTATTCCACACGAATTTGTTAATCAGACGCGAAAGCAAGGACAACTTATTATGGGAATCGGACATCGCGTCAAATCAATTAATAATCCCGATATGAGAGTCAAACTTATGAAAGATTACGTCAAACAAACTTTTCCATCGACTCCTGTTTTGGATTATGCACTGGAAGTGGAAAAGATAACCACTTCTAAAGTAATTGAAATATTATTTTATAAATAACTAAAAAGAGATAATTTTATAGAAACCGAATCTCATTTTGAATGTCGACGGAATCGTTGCCGTCTCTGTAGTCGATTTGCTCCGAAACAGCGGATGCTTTACTAGAGAAGAGGCGCAGGAATACATTGATATCGGAGTTCTTAACGGATTGTTTGTTTTGGGCCGAACTATCGGTTTTATTGGTAAGTATTCGACATCTTTTTATTTATTTAAATTTTGACATTAATTTTGTTTTATTTATTATTTCAGGTCATTATTTGGATCAGAAAAGATTGAAACAAGGCTTATATCGTCATCCATGGGATGACATTTCATATGTCTTACCCGAGTCTCAAATGAGCACAAATTAGTAATAAAATCTTTAATCAATTGTTGAACAAAACTAGTTTTAAATTTATATTATTTTTATTATTAAATTATTTAGAAAATAATTATTTGATCAACACTTTTAGGTGAACTTCATTTTACAGTCAAAGCTATTATTCACTAAAATTAAATGTTATTGTTATTCAAGTCGACTCACGTATCAATTCTCATATTTTCCTAATCATTTGAAAAGTATAGTTTACATCAATTTATTTCTTTACTTTTATTTAAGATTAAAACTTCATTTTCTATTTATATCTTTTAAAACAATAAAACAAATTATTAAACAATAAAATGGTTGTGAGTTTGAGGTCTTATTCCAATGAAGTGCTCCAAAATCAGACCGAAAGTCTAACAAAAGTTAATTTTATTAGTTATTATGTGGTTGTGATCACAAAACTATTATCAAAGATATCTAAATCGATGTTTCCATTCCTTATGACACTATTCTGTCGAATAGACATAATATTAATGTTTAGAATATCTAAAAATTCTAAACTTGTTTTCTGTATTTCTCTGTATTTTCTGTCCAATCAATGTATTAGTCTTAGAGTCTGTAATTGGTTTGAAGAAATTCTGTGCCATTAAATCAAATAATTATCGTTTGCTTAAAATCATTTTTCTATACATTAAACATCTGCTCAAAAGCCAACATCTGTTGAAAAGCGTTAAAAATTCAATTTTAAATTTATTAAAATATAATATCATTTTTTTTCTAATTAGTAGTGATAAGACTTTCACTCATTTTGTTGATATAATCAAACAACTATTAAATCAATCCTTTATTTTAAACAAATTTATTTTTTTTATGAAACTACTAAGAGGTTACTTATAATTAAAAATGATTTCTCACAAATAATATTTTAAATAAATTGGTTTAAAATAAAAAAAAAGTTTAATATTTGTGGTCTATTATATACAAAATAATAGAAAATCTTATCATTTCTAATGATATTTTATTAAAAGTTGGTCTAAATATGGTCTTCAATGAAAATCTTGTTATAAATTTTGGGCAATTTGTGTGCAACTAATCATTTGACTGAATGGCAACAAATCGCTTATTATGTGGCTATTATTAGTAGAAATGGACAAAAACTTTGGGACTAAAGTAGAGAACTTTTAAAAAAAGTAGAAATTAATTAAGTATTAATTAAGTATTATTTTTATTAAGTAATAATTAAGTAAATAATTTACTTAACATTTTCTAATCAAATGCCAAAAAAAAAATTATTTTTTAATTTTTTTTAATTTTATTAATTATTTTCAAATAAAGTTTATTTTTATTATTAACGAATGATTGGAAATTATAAAGTCATTAGTCATTAATCCGATATTAGTCCAAATTTAGGCACATTTTTAGAACTCAAAAGAATTCAAATCAATTGAAAACCCAAAATGCGAGCTCTCATTGAAATTCTATTATTTAATTAGTAATTAATAATTAATATTAATTAATAATTAAATTTAGAAATAATGTTTAAAACCAATATTCTAATCATTTTGTTCTTAAACATTAAAATTAATTGCTATCAATAATTTAAAGTTGAATTTAGTAAGAAATTCCAACTAAGCTTGGTGACTTTGCATAATATAATATTCATAATAATCACAAAATATGAGTCATATCCATATCATATTAGTTATACAGTTATAATGCTTTTCAAAAACAAATGTTTTTGTTCACTCTTTAGAAATTTCACTTAAGAAAAGTTTAGTTTAGAATAACTTAAATTGGAGTTAAGGCCACGCGATATGTCAAGTTTAGGGAATCAGTCGGTGATTTTCAGTGTTTGAATTTCATTTGAATTCATTAAAGTTTAGTAATGATTTGTTAAAGAAATGACCAAGGTTTTAAAGTGAATTTACATTTATGTTTCTAATTCTAGTTTCATATTAAGTAATATTTGACTTTTTATTTGAATTATTCCATTAAATAATGTCTAGATTTAGGGAAAAGTCTAATTTTTGCAAAATTCATTATATTTTAGATTTTAGCTCGAATTTTGCAAAATTTTGAGAGTGGTATCAGTTTCTCTGCAGTTTTATACAACAGGGAGTATAGGGCTATACCTCCCCTTGGCCATCAGTGATTTTTTATAATATGCAATAAATTCTCGTTGCCTTACAGTTCATCTCAAAGAATAAAAAAAATTTGAGGGCAAACCCAATAATCACTACATTTACAGCTCTATAGAATAAGGGAAAGTTAAGAATAAGGGAAATTGAAAATAATGATGCTAGATATTTTTTGGAAAAATATGAGATTTAAAAATAAAATTAAAAATTTTTAATAAAGTTATTTAGTAAATGATCACAAAATAGCAAAACAAATATTCCAGACATAAAATTAAATTTTCGAACAATTTCTTCGATAAGACACTTATTGTCAATTAAAATCGCAATTTTGTACTTTAATTCTGAATTAAAAATTGTCTCTTATGTTTGGTTGACATTTTCACACAAAACAATTGTTATCTTTATAATTGTCACATTTTTTTCGTATTTTTATAATTTTTGTTTAAGTTTTTTATAAGTATCTGCTTATATCCGATGCACTATTTGTTATATCGATGCACAACATTAGAGCTGCTTATATCCGAATTCTGCTTATTAACATACAGCTTATAAGTGGGTTCATTACATTATGAATCCCATAGAAGCAGTCCGTGCATTGAAAAGCCACTGCTTATTACCGAATCTGCTAATTACAAGGTGACTTATTAACGGGTCTAACTGTATAAGCAAGTTTGAAATTATCATGACTAGAAAGTTTGTTCACCATAAACTACGTGAGGTATTAAAAGTGATTTGGCCGGCAAAGTGCCCGCTGCCTTTCCCTGGATTTAACTATAAGTTATATGACGTTATATTTAAATTAAAAAATAAATTACAAAATATTGATATTTATTTCAGATTAAATAAG
>JAQFZL010000786.1:0-13239 GCA_034695685.1 Galumna lanceata
ATCAATCATTAATTATAAATTGACTCTCAATTAGATTTGATTTGATCTTCTCATTGAATATAACTTCTGAATAGAATAAACACATAAAAAAGGCTTTTAAATGTTAGATAAAATAATGTATGCATTGATAACCGATTAGAGCACAAAAGCCGAAGTCATGAACACTCGAGACATGGATTTCAAGTCTTTGACCGGTTTCTCACATTTGAATCAAGTATTTCAACGCCACTCAAAATTCTCTTAATTTGAAATACTTTTAAGGAATAAAACAAGATTTAGAGTTAAACTAAAGGGCACTACATTTACATATTTATTTAAATACACACACCTATAAGACATGCCTATATGAGATCAGACAATTTAGAATATTTCTCAACTTGGTAAATCGATTTTAGAAATTCATTTTTCAAAATATACTTTAATAATAACCAATATTTAATAAGTTATAAATATCATTTTGAATAGCATGATAAAAATATATCTGAACAAAATAATCAATTTTCATGCAAATACAGTTAAACCTCTCAATAGAGAACGCCTCGGGACGGGAAGTTTCGTTCACTAATCAGAGGGTTTCACTATTGGGAGGTAAACTTTACATGAGTTTCAATGGGAAAAGAACTTCTCTGAATCTATTTCATAGTTTATTATTGAGAGGTTTTCACCATTCAGAGGGTTCACTATTGAGAGGTTAAACTGTATATGAAATTTTATAACAGTAATGATTACGAAAAGAGAAAAACAGAAATATGTGTTAAAAATAAAAACCTTAGGATTCACTTCTGTCTTTGATGTCTCGTTATTTTTTAAATAAAAATCAAAGCGTTCATTACTAATAAAAGTACTATTTTCTTGTTTCAATCTCTCTATTATTAACCCAATGAGGTGTTGTTAGTAACGGCAAATACTTTTTATTTATAAGCCTGGTGATATTAATAAAGAATTATGTTACTAATTAAAGCAATATTTAATCATTTTTATGTCAAACATTATTAATAATAATTTACAAATAAAAACTTTTCCGTTATTAATAAAACGAAGGACGGGGTGGAATGGTGTTGGACGGGATGGGAGGTATGAAGACTCTATATATTATGCTTTACTCTCTAAATGAAATGAAAGATAAATTTAAAAGACAGACAAAATGAAACTAAAAATTAATTTTCTTTTAGTTTTAAGAGATTTAAACATTGCTTTCAATAGAATTAATTGAAGTCAAGTGTTTGAACAGAAGAACCAAAACTTTTGAAAACATTTTTTTAACGCTTTAAAAGTCAAAACAATTAATGATTCAGTGATTCTCAAAACGATTTGAAAATCATTTTTCATTAAGAAATGCTTCATTTGTTCGCAAAATAGTTTTGCCACAAATATTAGAAGAAAAATGAATTAAAATGTGTTTCTGTTATTCGTTTGGCATTTCTTTAGTTTTTGATTTGTTTTTTTTCAAGATATAAATGAATTTCTAAATGAAATGGACATCAATTTTAAGTCACAAATAGATAAACTGCTGTCTATTCGCTCTAATGGTTACAACGCCTTCTTGACTAACGCATACCTTCCCGTTTTGCTCAGCTTTCCGTTTGAGTCAAATTAAATTCCAGAATATTTTTCACTTTAAAGCCATTGAAATATGTTTCAGAGGCTCAACGAAATACTTTTTTGAAAACTGCTGAGAACTAAACTGAACTAAACTCAGTTAAGTCTCACTTTATTTCATATTATTCCTATTCTGAAAAAATAATAATAAATAGTTTCTCAGAATTTATTGCATTTTTTATTATAACTTAAAAGTGGGAGAATTTGTGCCTCTCTTTGAAACGAAAACAATTTAGACATTTCTTTCACTTTCTTTTGGCTGACAAATAATTAATTGTTTTTAATAATATATTAAATTTAGGGATAAACCGAATCTATGATTCTATCATTTATCAAACTTCCAAACCATAACTATTATGTTTGTAAAAACCTTGCTAATTAGGCATTGCCATGATATCATTAAGCAATTTATCCAATTTCAGTGGTTTAGAGGGGTTTGCAAATCAAATTATAGTAAATTTTAAATGTTTTTTAGAAACTATTTATTTATTTTTAATCAAAAATAAATCAAACTTTACTTAAAACTGAAGCTTTAATTTTCTTAATTATAGTATCAATAAAAAATGACTCAATTTTGAATAAACAGCAATAATTTTCTCAAAAAGTTTCATATTTTACTAATTTTATACAAGTTAATGTACACAAGTTAATTTTTGTGTTATTTTTGTTAATATTGAGGAATTTTTATGTCGAAATTGTACTTGCATATTTTTTTTTTGAAAAAAAGAGAACAAAAATTCAGTTTTATTATTAAAGAAAATAAATGTTGAATAAAGATTAATGTCTGAAACACTTTGTTATTCATTCCTTCTTTTAATTTAAATTTAAAAGAAAAAAGTATTAATTCTAAACAATTTAAAAGTATCTCAACTTTTGATTTATTAGTTGAATATATTTAAGAAATTTATTCAAATAAATCACTTATTCTTAGTTAGTGTTAAGAAATATTTAAAGACTTTAGTGGTATTAAAAGTGGTGAAACATATATTTTTCTTTCAATATTTATAATTACATAAAATATTTTAGAAAAATGTGTCCATTCATTCATAAATGTCTCAAAAGTGGTTGACTGTACTCTTTAGCAAAAACAAAGTTCAAATAACTCTTAAGTGGAATTAAAGAGGTTTTTGTCATTAATCAGATTCTTTAAAAGGAGCCTTTGCTAGAATTTGGCAATGTGCTGTGTGCCTGTGCAGTGTGCAAGGTCAAAACACAAAGATAAATGAAGGACTTATTCAAAATTCGTGCTGTTATTCGATAGTCTGAACATCATTGACTGAACACTATTTAAATGCTCTGTTTATTAAAAGTTGAGATTAATGTAAGAATAAATTAGATGTTTAACCAGAAAACATGTCAAATGTCGTGTTTTCTTTGAAATTTCAAATTAAATGTTATGTTTTATCTCTGTTTTATTTTTGTAAAATTATGTCAAAAGTTTGTATTTGAGGCTAACTTTTTTGAAACTGATATAGACTTTTGCCGCTATTATATCACTCTTTTAAAAGTCTATAATAATTATTAATAATTAATAGTTAATTAGTCGATAACTTATATTTTTAAGCAAATCTCTAATGAAATGTCTCTTCAATTAATTAATTCATTTTAAGTTTAATTTAAAATTCATTAGAGCTCTTCATTAGTTAATTAACAACAAATTAAAACAAATTCTTAGATTAAAAGTTACTGAATATCTATTACACTAAACATTTACTGATTCTGTGCTCAGAGTAACCCCTCTATTATAAAATGTTATGTATTAAGTTTAATGTTAGAATAACCAATCAAAGTTTTACGGCATAAATGACTCATCCATGCAATCAATTATATCAATTCCTTTCATTTCAAACGGAATGTTATGCTCTGAATATTATAAAACTAAACCTAACTGTCAATAGATATCTACTAAATTGAGAATCAGTTTAAAAGCTAATCAAAAAATATCTCAAAATTAAATTAACTGAAGTTTTGTCTATTATTATCCCTAAAAAGTAATTTCATTGTATTCGTGTAATAATAGGTTAGAATTATTTCTTCATTTAATTAATATTTTCAAAAATTGTGTTAAAAAAAAGTTACTTAAAATGTAAAAGTTTTGCATTATTTGATGTCTAAATGAAAGTTCAATGACTCTAACAAATAAGTATTCATATGGAGTGACGCCCAAAAGCATCGCTTGTTTTGTATTGAACTTGAATTGAAAAACCGATGAAATAAATGACGTTTTACTTAATAGACAAAAAAACGTCTCTCAGAGCGACAAAAATAGTGAAAAGGGTTTGACTCTCGTTTCACGTAATAAGTATTTTGTGGTTTACGTTTAAATGCTGTTTAAATACTGTTTTTTGATGAAAACAACTAATTGTTTACAAAACTTATTTTGAAATCATTTGTTAAGGCATTTATTTGGCTATAATTTATCCAAAAGAGTCAATTCATTGATATCACTGTTTATATGATTTTTCAGTCATATCTTGATTTGCATTTAATTGATTTAAAGTGAAACCAAAATCATTTTAAAGTGAAGTCGTTTTTAGTTTATTTTTTGAAACATTTAATTATCGGTTTAAGTAATGAATAAATTTAAATAAACCATTAATTATTGGATTAATTTGTGATCAGACAATAGTAATGACTGCTATTGTTTTTCATTCAAATGTTAATTTGTTTGTAATTTGAATGCAATTTAATAACAATTTATTAATATTAAGATATAATAATAATAAATGAAATGATTTAATAAGAGTTTGCTTTTGATTATGAGTTGCGATAATAATAGCATTAAAAGTGTTGAATGTAATGAAAACCAAAATTATAATAATTTAGAGGAAACTGAAAATAATGGATTAGAGGACGAGAAAACAACTAATAATTGCGACTTTTGGGAGGTATTCATGTTTTACATACTTTTGTTGATTACTTATTATAGTTAATATTATCGCCGATTAAACTAAAACTGAGACAAAATTTATTCAATTAAGTCACGACTTAAAAGGGATTAAACCAATTTTGATGCCTTACTAACAGAAATCGATTTAATTGGTCTCATATGAAGTCATGCAAACGCTTTTCCACTAAATTAATGTCTGGTTTAGACTAAAAACAAGTTATCCTTCAATAGGAAACCCAAACACTGACTAAAAATGTTTCTCTCATTTGTCTCAGTCTTTGGGCCGTAAATCCCGTTTTCAAAATCTATTGTAATTTGCTTTCAATAAACCGATTGTAGAAAAGTTTAGTTCATTTAAAATGTTATCAAAAACTTTCCTTCAGTTCTCTTATTGTGACTCTTGAGGTCTGAAACACTGTTGTGAGTAAAATGTGTTTCCAGTTCTCAAATCAGTTGTGCTCTGAGTGTCACTCAAGACTTGTACTGAACCACAACTGAAAGTAATATTTATTACTTTATTTGTCTTCAAATTCAGTTACGATTCAATGAATTCAATGTGTTTTTCAACATAAATATAGCGGTCTCTCGATTGACATCTGATTTAAATTTAAATTGTTTTTGTGCTTAACTTTAAACAAATTTATAGACAAACAGTCATTCATTTCCTCGAGAATTGTTTTCCTCAATTCTGATGAATATTCACAAAAATAACGATAAATTTCTTCATTTTATTTGATTTGTTTTTTGTTTAGTTTTGAAAAATGATTTTATTATAATTCATTATTTTTGCAAATCTGTACAAAACAGTTGATAACAGATGTGGCAAAAGATTTAGACGTCGCTCTTCAAGATTTGTCGCCTGACATTGAAATTTCAAATAATATCAGTAATGGAATTATCTGTGAAAATGCCGGCAATGATTCAATCGGAGCCGAAGAGTCATCCGATTCCTTTTTATTCGAGTCGACTCCTGTCAGAACTTCAGGAAATAATTCACAACAAAATGCAGTCCAACACAAGTTTGGAATCAAATCTTTTGATTACAACAACAGTAAGTATTAAATGATTAGCTTTTCTAATGAAGTCTGCAATTAATATAAATATTTTGCTAACCGTCCGAAACACTATCGCTAAACCTCTTATCTCTGCAGTCAGTGGTGAGACATCACTCCATAGTAGTCCATCGCTTATGCAAACCGATTCTTCTGCTCTTTTGCCAACTTTTACGGCAAACTCTTCAGCCGTGTCTTCAAATTTTCAAAAACCTTCTTATAGTTTACAATTGCTTTCAGTAATGGAAAGCAATCAAATCTCAACAGATTTTGATAATTCAAAACAAAATCTAATCCCTCTCTCTGTAAGTCTTGTCTTTAATTATTAATGTTTTTCTTTATTTATTGCTTTTAATTAAATGTTTGAAACCCTAATAATTACTAATAATAACTAATTTATTTATATTAAACTAAAAATCTTTTCTCAGAATTGCTTTTTTTTTTTGACTATTTTTAATGATAACAGAATTTCGAAAAAAATGTAATTTTGTTTAGAATTGTAACCAAAACGAAGAATTGTCTCAAAACTTGGAAATTCAATCCGAAAATGTGTCCAATTGTTTAACGGATGGTTTGAATGTCGAACAAAAAGAAGAGAATTCTGGAGTCAGTGGTGATTCAATTCCTGCAGACATTGGTTTATTAGAGCGTCTGATCCGATGCCATCCCATCTGGTTTTTGCCTGAAATCGGTAGAGCGGGTGTCGTTCATCTCCTTCAGGGTAAAGAACCTGGTTGTTTTATTGTAAGTTCTTTTGTTTTATTTCGTCTTTTCTTGTCTTAAAACTAATTTAGATTTGAGTTATCTATTAATTTATCGATAAATAATTATTAAAATAATTACTATAATATCGATGGAAGAGTTACACAACAAGTGTTATATTATTATACCCTAAACCCAAAGTCCTTAATCTCGATTTAAAGATACAAATCGGTAAAAAAATTAGTGATTTTTTTGCACAAAATATTTCCAAATATAGTTAACTTGAATTAATTTATTCGTAAATAAATGATTGATAAGTTTATTTGAATTTTTTTTGTTGTGAAAATCATTGAATTAATGTATTTGTGCTCCAGTTGTGCTCCATTTCTCAAAACAACAACAATTCTTCTAAAAATTTTTAATTATGAAAAAAAGTGAACGAATTTTTAGTCATCGATGACAACCTTTGAGGCGAATCCAGTCATAAACAAAAATTATTTTGAATATATTTTTATTGAGAAATTAATTATTTTCTTATTTTATTGTTATTTTTGACATCAATTTCCAAACAACTATTTATTTGATTCAAATACTTCTGAAGCCTTTAATTGAATGAAAGAAAGAATTACTTCTTTTATTACTCCTTTTTTTTAAAGAAAAGGATAAGAAACTGATTGAGTTCTCTTTCAAAGATTCAAAAATAGATTTTTTGTGAAAAATACAACAAATCAACAATTTTTTACAATTTTAGCAATTTTTGGTTAAATAATAATCTGTTTGAAAGAAATCTCATTATAATATGTGTCAAATATTTATTTCTGACCTCTTTTTATGCTTATTTTTCATTAACTATTTATTAACAAAACTCAAATCCAAATTTAAATCCAAACATATATTGGAGGCCAAAGTGTTGACCACAATATTTTCTTTAACTAATTATAATAATTCAAATGATTTTTTCAATGTTGGAAACGCATCAATAATTTTGTGATAAATTACTGAAATTTTCAGAAATTATTTTTCAACATTTCTTTATTTTTTAAGACATTAACTCCCGTTTGCTTTGATTTGCATTTTTCTCAAAAGGCTATCATTTTTCACAACAAATCGTTTTTCGATTAGTTTCGACATTCACTGCATTTTCTTTAGTTTATTACCTTTTCTTTCAAATACAGTGCTTTAAATTATGTACTTCTCTATTGTCAGGTCCGTCAGTCGAGTAAACCCAATACAATGGCGCTGTCGGTCCGTTTGCCCGAAGGTCGAGGACCTCATATCGAGCACTACTTGATTGAGGGCGAGAGCGGGAAATTGCATTTAGAGGGTTCTGACAATTATTTCAGTGCAATTCCAATGTTAGTCTGCCATTACTGCAACTGTTGCGATGAACTTCCCGTTCAATTAACTTTGTCTAAAGTGCTCTCACAGTCAAATCGACAGCAGTTGACATCTTTGGCACTCTTAGGACAAGACTTCTGGCAGTCGAGTCTATCAAAGTTAACGAATTCATGTGAAGACAAAAGTGATGACAATTCTAGTTATTCCCCGAATTCTTTCAATACTCGAACCAATACGTGTTCGACATTTAAGAGTGAGACCCAACCGCCTCCTATTCCTCCTAAGCAGGAAAACAATTCAATCGATCCAATTATCGACACTAAAAAATCATCGACAGTTCCCATCTCACAAGTGACTGCTCCTAAAATAGGACCAAAAGTTCCCCCCAAACCTCGTGCCGATCCACCGCCTGTTCCGCCGAGAAGTAAATTTGTGACATTAAATTCGAACCCCAATTCAAACCAAACTATAACTCCTGTTATAAATAATTCAAAGCCTATAATAAACACATCGAATGGCATTTCAAGTACTCCAAAAACAGAAATCACATCAACCACTGCCCCCAACACTGAAATTACTTTAATTCAATTGAAAGACACTAAAAATGATCGCAATTTAAGCACATTTTCTGCCTCTAATTCTAGTCAAATGACAGATCTAACGCCAAAAGATGTTAAAAAGAGTCCAACTAATGCTCAAAATCAGGTCCTGTGCTATAGAAGTTCACTTCACGACAAAGAAAGTGATTACGAAGATATTTGGGGCGCGAATACGATCTCTAAACTCAAATCAACTCTTGGAAGTGTTACTGAAAAAGATTTATCATTAAAACAAAGCGATAGAAGTACTCAAACAGAAATAAATTTTTCAAAAAACAATTCTGGCGGTCAAATGTCGATCCCTTTCTATATCGATCCGATCGATGCCATTCCTAAACGAAGAGTTTCGTCAAAAAATTCAATTTTAAGACGATCTGATCCAGAAATCAATGAAATGAGACCATCGAATGTTTCGTCTTTTGGATTTTCGATGGAAAGTTTGATCGATAGTATAAAAACCGAATCCTCACAAATCGATACCTGTTTTCAAAAGCTTTGTTCTTATAATCCAAATCTAACTGAAGTTCAGCTTCAGGTCGGGTTCAGTACTTTCGCCAGACATAAGTCAAGAGAAGTAGGGGACTCTTCGTGGCCTCTCGACAAGTCATGGAAGTGGATTGACGACAATCTCTCAACATTTTGTGACCGTCCCTTCAGAAGAGAATCGCTTATAAGTTGTCAAAGAAGTAGTTTAGTCGAGTCAATGAAAAGCGATGTGACCACAATTGAAGACTTGATTACTATCGAAGCTCCAGAGCTGACTGTCCCCAAACCATCTCATCTAATGTCAAATCAAACAACAAATGGTAACAAAAGTAATGAAGAAATTAAAAACGAATTAAATGAAAGATATGATAATTTAGTGGTTTATCGCAATAATAACATAAACAATACCAAACCAGAAGAACCCAAAGAAGTTGTTTACGATACGGAAACTGAATTCAGTGAGCCCTGGGATAGTTACTGGTGGGAAGGAATTCTGAAAAAAGTCTTTCCCAGAAATGCATTGAATCAATTCAGTCCCGAATCAGAAGATATTAATTTTCCGATAAATAGGGAACAGATGCCCAACAATGGCGGCAACTCTTCACTGACTAGTCTTTCTGACAGTCATTTGACGAGTACTTTTGACATAACAGAAGTCAGTTCTATCGGTCAGTCAGAAGTTCGTTCAATCGGTTCCATTTCGGAGAATAGAGAGTCGTTGGCGAGCGATAGACTTACAGTTTTGGAGACTAACGATTCCGAAGTCGGTCTTATTATAAGTCATTATATATTCGAACTCTGGACTGAAGGGAACAATACTTTCGCCAAAGCTATTAATCATTTCATACAATGCACTGAAGAAAGCACTGAATCCAATCCTTTGATTGTAATGAGAAATATTAGACAATTTATGAATGGAATGAAGAATTATTTGGTAAAACACGGAGAGGGAAAACTTTTACAAATGGTTCAAACAGAAAGGGCTAGACTTAAAGCCAATGAATTTTTAAATATCGACGCATTAATTGAAAGTGCTTTGCATCGACTCGTCATTAAACCATTGAAAAAGTTTTTATACCAACTTTTCATTAAAGAATATACAAAAAACGGTTCTTTGAAAATTTTATCGCAAAATATAAGAACAGCTCAAAAGAAAACACCAGAAGAGTTGGGCGTTCGACCAGAATTGTTATCATTAGATTCCAAAGTTATGTCTGATATTCAGAGACATTTGAATCGATTACAACAATCGTATTCACCGCTCAAAAAGTTGGAGCACTTATTATCAACGATTTCAAGCATTTATAATAGCGTTCGAACCCAACAAAAGAAGAGAGTGAACACAACTTCCAATTGTCAGTCAAAGTCAGAGTACGCGTCATTCGGTGCGGACGACTTTCTCCCTGTTTTTCTTTATGTTCTCATTCAATGTGGAGTTATTTCCGCTGAAATCGAAGCCGACTATATGTTGGGTTTACTGCAGCCCTCGATTTTGAGTGGAGAGGGAGGATATTATTTAACTACTTTGAGTTCTGCCATTCATGTCCTCAAAAATATGCACCAAATGTCGGATAACTCTTCCAATAATTCTATTGACTCAAACTCTTCCCCCAAAGCAATACCAGTTCAGGAAATGAACAGTTCTTCGAGTGAAATGAGTGTAAACTCAACATCTGGTGGTCAGCACTCGCCATATACTCAAATAAAATTACCAACAATTGCAGATCTAAAGGCGTGTATGAAAATCATGATTCCGGACGAATTTACTTCCAGTATAGCCATTAAATCACTACCCGTTCGACCGAATATGACAACAAAAGAGGTCTGCAAAATGATTGCTCACAAATTTAAGATCACAAACGCAGAAGATTTTGGTCTCTTTAAAGTCAGAAACGGAGAAGAGATAGCACTCAATGACAACGAATGGCCGCAAACAATCAAATCGGAAGCGATAACCGGTGGACACGACTGTCAGTTCGCTTATAAAAGATTTGACGCTAAATTTATTTGGCCTTTAAGTCGACATTAAGTATACTTTGAGTTTTCACTCATTTCTGCGGAAAACTATTTATTTTAATTGAATTTTAATCGATTTTTAGAAAACTATATAAAAATTATAATAATTTTTGACTTAAGATTAAATTCTTTTTACTAACAAAAGCTCTTTTATATTGTTTTATACAAACGTTTTATAAATACTTATTTTTTTTTGTAAATTAACTAAAAATAATTACAATAATTCAAAACTTAGTTTTTGCCAATTCTTTAAAAAATATAATACAGTATTGACTCCACTTAGAGAGGCTGTGCTCGTATACCAAACTTATCAATGATTAATGAAAAATATCTATATTTGACTCATTGTTTTGAACATCAGTTCTTTAATATAAAATTAACTAAAATTATTGAAACTTTTACTCATAAGTGAAAATATTTAAATAATAATTAAGGAATGAATAGAATAAAGTTTTATTAGTTTAAACTTTTTTACATAAATTTAATTATTTAACTGAGAATTTCAAACAACTTATCCTTCAAATGAAGACAACAGAGAAATCGATAATTACATGAAATTCTAACGAAACAAAAATGAGACTAACGTTAAAGTAATCCATGAATTCTGTGCGGATTAATGGGTTATTTGAATATTTTAGAAATTTTCAATTTTAAATTACATAATATTTTAGTTGAGTTTATATCTAGAGTTGACATCTTTTAGTAGAAATGTCTGTTCGTTAAGCTTTTCCACAGCCATCCATATCTCATCTCTTGATTCGAAGGGAATCTCAAACTCAGCACAGATTTCAGTGATTTCTTTAAAACTAAACTCTTTTTGTTTGTTTTGTTCAGAGAAAACATTTAATGCTTTTAACAAATTTTTCGGATTTTGACTCTTTTTTGATGATTTGAATGAAATCTTAGTTAACGCATAATTAACGCAATCCATAGGTCTATAGAGTTTGCCGACCGAACCCTTTAAGATATCGATGACATCCATTGCATCTTCTTTAGTAGCGACCGGACGTAACTCTACCCGAGCTCTCGCTTCAGTTAATCGGATAAAACACTCGATGTTTTGTGTCTGAGATTTACTGATTTCATTGGATTCTAATGTTTTGCAAAAATCTTCTAAAAGACTAATCCCTTCGCTATCGATAACTGGAAAACAAAACTCTTTGGCATAACTTATATATTGTTTAAGCAAATGGTCTGGAATTGGATCTAATTGTTGGTCTGATTTTACAATAACTTTCCTCATTAGTTGACAGTCTTTTGTCTCAGAACTGGTTGTCTGTGAAAAGACATTAGTTTGTGAATCATTGCTATCATTTGGTTTCCATTTTCGCGATTCTATTATTCTTTCAGCGATTTTAGTGTCCATCTCTTCGTTCGGAGAATCAAATAAAACAAATATTAAATCAAATTTCTTGAGAAGCGATGGTTTTAGTCTTGAGTTTTGCCATACATTTAAAGTCCAGTCATAGAAACCATTCAAAGGATTAGTGGCGGCGATCACTGATGTGTTGGCGAAGACATCATAAGTAATACCTTCGCTATAATAGGTTATAGTCTGGTATTCCATCACTTCTTCGATAACTCTGTGCTGATTGACATCCATTTTCTCGAATTCGTCGAAACAACAAATCCCTGAAAATTATACAAAAATTATTCAAATGAACCACAAATTGATTGAAAGTCAGACCCATTTCTTGGGATTCGAGGCATCCCTTTTCAAAGTGTTTATCACTTTTAAACTTTTTTGCGAAAGAAGTCAATGAATTGAGTTTTGAAACGTTTCCACAAATATAATGTGCTTTCGGTGCCATTGAGTGGACGGCCTTCAGAAGTATGTCTTTATTGGATCCGTGATCTCCAAATAGTAAGACATGGATTTGAGCTCTGGTTATAAACATATCGCTTTCAGAGTCACGTTTGAGAAGACCTCCGAAAAGGGCCAAAACGAGTCCACTTTTGACCAAAACCTGTCCGACTATTTCAGGACAAAACGAGTTAACAATCAGTGGAAACAAATGTTCTTTACTTCGGATTTGCTGTCAAACAAAACAAATCAATTATTTATTAATTAATTAAAAGTTAAGTTTTACTTCAATTAGTTTTAAATTGAATTTTGTGTTGTTTTTGGTCTCAGAATTCATTTTTTTGACATAAATTTATTGATTTTTAAGAAATGAATAAAAAAATATAGAATTTATTCCAAAATTAGAGACAATTCTGTGTTTATTAACAATACGTCACAAAAGGCATAAAAATTCGAAACTTTATTATTAAATATATATTTTATACAACAAATTGAAAACTGTTTCAACTTTGACTTAACAACAAAAAGTCAGTCAAATTAATTAGTTTTTAACCAAATTTTATTTAAATGTCGATTAGATTCAAAATGTTTCAAATATGGGTATTTGAAAAAACTGTCCCCTTTACAGTTAGCTTGCACATTTACCAAGTCTTAGAATACAATGAAAATAAAATATGAAACCCCGGTTTTAACACAACTTGGAAGTGATGTTAGACTTGAAGTAAACAAAAGTTGAGTTGAATTTGAAATCAT
>JAQFZL010000787.1:0-13237 GCA_034695685.1 Galumna lanceata
TTTCTGTTGAGATATTTTTGGGTAAAAATAAGAAAAATTTTATATGAAAATCACTTAATATTATTATAAGTCAATTAAAATAGAATAGGTTTTAGTATAACAACAAAATGATTGATAAGTTCTGATTGAATATATTTGCTCTAGCTTTATTTATTAAATTTTGGCTCAGGATTCCATTTTATAGGATTATCTAGTCCATATTTTATAATAAAAATATTATGGTTTAGTTCTATTCTAGTTTTCATTACTTAGTTTTGTTATTTATAATCAAAATGAATGAATTCTCGATAAAAAAGAAGAGAAAAATTAGAAATAGATTTCATATAAAGTTATTGACAGCAGAAGAAGAAAATGAATATAAAAAAGAGTATTTTTTGAACAGAATTTTGAAAAAAATGCTCATAAATTATATGACTTTTTTCTAAAGGTTTTAATTATTTTTATTATTTTCTGAGAAATAAATGCACTTTTTTTCGAGTCATTCCAAAAGAAATAAAAAAATTAATGATCCGTCACTTGAAATATACGTTGGGCTCAAAACTTATAATTAGAATTACCACTGCTTTCAGTCATTAATAAGAGAATGTCTAATAAAAGGCAACGACATCGATATCCGACCCAAACATAATTTAATCACTATATTAATGGTAAACATTTTACTTATTATATTGGATTATAGAGAAGTATAACCGTTAGACCAATAGTCAAGTTATCTAAACTCTACCGCCTTTGAGTGACATTGAATTTAAGTGTTTTTAATAAGATTAAAATACTTACCAAATAAGAGGCTCAACAATGGGATCATTTTTCATAAAATCTTGTTCTTCTTCTTAATAATGAATCATTAATAATATGTATTATCGACTCTTGGCTTTAATTATAGTGTCCATCAAAACAACAAAACAATTAATTATATGAAAGAAAAAACTTATAAATAAAATTGTTTTCCAAATGAGAGTAAACTCAAGTGATATACGATTTGGTCCTAAAAAATAGTGTCGGAAATCAATAGTGAAGAGAAGAGGAAAATAGAGAGAGAAATGTTTATCTCATTTAATGAGTGAATCTTGTTTTCAATACCTGTTTGCCAACTGACACACATACAAATGATTGTGCGTGCTCCTTTTTATTTGTAGCTATCAACTTTTTTTTTCCTAAAAAGGTGCTATTTATGTAAATTGACCAAGGTCCAAAATAGACTACCTTTATGTAATTAAGTCATTAAAGAGTTGTGATGTGAACTCGTTTCTTCTCATATGTTTGGATCCATTAAAATTGAATCAAGCTAATTTGTTTTACAAATTTATTCGAATCAAAGCTAATTGAATCCAGTTCATTCATAAATCTAAATTAACGGACATTTAATGATTGAAATTTATTCTAATCTAAAAAAATGATGATAAGTGTAAATGATTGTTGGAAAGTGAGCATGGTCACTGGTAAAGGCTGTTCTCCCCAATTGAATAGCAGTTTCTAATGGCAGTGAATAACTGTGTTATGTCTCAAAACTGGTTCAATCTTGTAATTTAGGTATCCTATCGACACACAGAGAGCTCAACCCCTCCCAAAAACAACATTCACTCCTTATGTGAGATAAAGCATTTCTCTCTCGATTCCGTTCCTCTTCTCTAGGATTGTATCCAAAGATTTTTTTGAGAACAAAATCATTTCATTTCAGTTCTCATTCTTTAAACGTTTGATATATTTCTCACACTTTTATTACAGTTTTTATATTAATTTTAATGTAATTTTTCTCTTTTAATGTAAACATTAGTTGAAAAAAAGAGAGACGTCTTCTCAACAAATGTGTGTCGAAAAAATGATTCGGTTATTAAGTCTTCACTTAATATTAGGTAAGTCTTAATGAATATATATCTCTATATTAAAACATATTCTGTTTCTAATCATAAGAAAAATAAATAAAATTACAATAAATTTGTATTAAATTTCAAACTTAAGATTCAATTTGTTTTGTGATTTAAATTTTAAATTCAATATTTTTTTCTAATAAGTGAACTAATTCATTGACATAATCTAGATATATTTTTCTAATTCAAATGTGTTAATTACCATTTAAAAAGGTTAGCTTACAAAAAGCTTTAACCTTTGATTATTAATTTGTATCTAGATAATGTAATTTTAGCGACTATTAAAAGCTGAACCGATAACTATTTATAAATGATTTTCAAAGAAATAATATTTTTCTTTATTTCATTTCATTAGTTCTAAAGATTTTTAAATGAATTTGAAATAAAGTAAAAACAAAAATCAAAGGATAAAAATAATTAAACCCTTAATCTTGAAAAAGAGTCATATAATTTATTACTAAATTTTTGTGTTAAACTAAATTTTTTATTATTTTTTATTTTCCTCCATATCTTCAGTCAATAACACTTAAGGTATTTCCACTCAATTCGTCTTTTTTTGACAGAAAAAGTATTTACCAAAAAATATCATTTGATTTAATTCTTTAGATCTTCTGATGATAACATAGAAAATAGTAAAATAGAAATAAATTCCGTGATTTATATCAAGGATTGGAAAAATATGTTGATATTCCCCACTTGCAAACAAAATTCAACAAAATTAAACTAGGTCTAATTTATACTAAAACCAAAAATACAATTTAGTCTATCAAATGTTATCAATCATTGGAAGATAATTTACCACTTCTTCTAAATCTTTGATTATTGATCCCCGATTTGTTGCCTCAGAGCACAGGGATGTTCATAACAGTAGTTTAATAGGTGCTCAAAGTTAATGAGCTAGAATATTTTAAGATCCCTTTAGAATAATTATTTCATTTATTTCTCTTTTTGTTTCGTAATTTAATAATTTTTTTTGTATTTAATTAATTTAATGACAATTAAAGCCTTAATTTTTTGCACTACTTTTAGAGTTTTCAAAGTATTCAAAACAAAGGGTCAGATATTTTAAAATGAAATTTTTATGAAAAACTGACAAATTGTTTGACCACGAGTTTAATCATAAAGAAAAATGAGCCAAACGATAGCCCAGATTTCTATTATTCAAATCAAACGTTTGAACAAAAAAAATTGAATCTCTAATTATGAGAACGTTATTCACTTTTCTTATGTAAACTGTAATTTTGAAACATTTTTTACTCCAATGTTTATCAAATGGGTTATTAGTGACTAATTTATGCTAAAATAAGCTAAAAATCTCTTTTTATTCCTTCATTTCCATAAAATATATTCAATTATCCGAAGAGAAAGAAAAATATTTAAATCCATTTCTCGCTCTACTCTTTGATGGGAGGGCTCTAAACATTTGATTTTCAATACATACATATATTCTTGTGTTCATATATATAGTGATCATATGTTGATCATCACAACCGATCAAAACTCATAAATAAAAGCAAAAAACTATTCTAAGTATTTATTTATTAAAATGAATTACAATTAGTCGACAAAATAATAATAATTCAGTCTTAGGGCACAGCCCTTGATATTGACCTAATTATCTATGAAAAAATCCTATTATATAACCATAACATTAATATATAGTATTCAATAATATATGTCCAGAATCTATAAAAGTGTATATAAAGTATAAAATTCAAGATTTGATAATTAAAGTGATTATTGTTTTAATATTAAAACAATTTTTATTGTTTTAACAAAGGATTTGATAATTGAAATGCAATTATCGTTTGAATTATTATTTCGATTAAAGCGTTTTCTTTTGGGAAACGCTTTTGGGAAATGTTTTTTGTAAAATTAAAAACAAAACACTTTGTTTTGTGTTTAAAGTATTTGCTAGTTTATTGTGTGAAAAAATTTAATTGCTATTTCAATTTCATCTTGACTAGAATAGATCTTTAATTTATTCTTTCATAGATAAATTATATTTATACGCTATTCTTGCAAGGTGTTGCCAGGGTTATTTATTATTTTTAGATAGACCCTTGATAAAAAATGATAAACTTTTCAATGAATTCATGTGAAATTTATTTTAAAGATATAATAATCTAGATAAAAAAGTTAATAAATTCTTTTATTCACCAACAAAGAGTAAAAAATATTAGTTTATCTTGGTGATTCCCAAACATATTTTGAATAATAATAAAGCAATTGAATAAATTTGCATTTTTTCATCAAAACAAAATCAAGTGAAGTCTCGATATAAGTGTTATTTTGTGAAGTGTTTGGAGAGAAAAAACTTATGGATTGCCGGCAGTCAATGTTCGCCACACAGAGAGTGCTATCAAACAAATTGCTTGAAATCCAGATATAAAAATAAATTTGTTTTAAACAAAAAAATGTTTGTAATAAATGTTTAAATTTTTATCTAAACTAAAAAAGATATATATATTTATAAAAAAAAAGGGTTCAATCGATATCTGAATAAGAATTTCCCAAAATTAAGAGTAAAGTCATTTTTCTTTCCATTTTCTTAACTGCTTTGAAACAAAACAAAATTAGTATAAAGTATTTTATTTATGGGATTCCAATACATTGTGTGCTAACATCCAATTCTGTGCTAATATCCAATTGAGTGCTAAACTAAATGGTTTTTATTGGCTTTCAATTGGAATTTAAATTAAATAATATTTATCTAAACAGAAGTCAATGTCTAAAGTTTCAAATGATTGTTCACTCGTTAGGATTAACTCAGGAGTAGAACCATAGGAGTAGAGCCACACCGCATATAAAAAGTTCAACAAACTTGACCTTAAAACTGCTTCCACTGTTACAATGATCGTCAGTTATACCTGAGCTGAGGGATCAGGTGTTTTAGCGCCTGTAAATGCATTAATCAGTGCTTAAGTTTATGTTCAAAAATATATCGATTTATATATTAAAGTAAAAATACTTTAAATTTATTTGAATTTCAAACTCAATAAGAGTTTTAAATAAGATTTTAAAAGGCCTTAATTAGGGATCGAATGTTTAATATATAGTTCTCCTCAGATAACAGTTAAAAGCACTGGTTTTTTATGTTAGAAGAAAGCCGTGGATAATATAATATGGGTTTAATGACATTTCACTTTATAATTGATTTAAATTTATTTTACTTTTCAATCAGTTTTTTTTAACTCTAATTAAATGAAACGCTTTTTAGAGTTTTTTTTATTATTTTATGTTATAAAATAGTCATTAGTTTTATTAATAAATTTATTGCTCTTCTTATCTATATATAGAAATCGACGATAATTATATGCTGAGCCAACAATTGAATTTTGGAGTTTCACATTTTTTACTGGTTAATAGTTAACGAGTAAATAATTTGATGGAGAATTTATTTTTCTGCTTCAATGAAATGATTTTCTCAAAAATTCATTTTCTTTATTTTCTTTTCAGTAACGAAATGCTAATGAACTCAGAGCTCATGGCTTTTATTATGATATGTGGATGATATGTGCAAGCTCTATTATTTAACAATAATTATATAATCATTATAAAATAGATTCAAATTGTTTCGGGTTATATCGTTTGAAAGGATTTATTGAATTAAGAAAATGATTTTTATGTGAAATAAAAATTTTAAGTTATCTTTTACTCAGTTAATCTAAAAGTTTTCATCTTGGCTATTAAACTTGCTTATTACCCTTGATCATACGTAATATATGTTTGATTATGTATCAGATATTCCTTGATTCAGCGATTATTTGAATTATCATAATAAATAAACCCTTGGTCAAACTCGTGACTCAAAGTACGCCATGTAGAAAATTAATATTCAATGAATCTAGGCAATAAATCTAAAAAAAGGTGTTTAATTATGTGTAGAACTTAGAAAATATAATTTTGGTATTCAATTCATAAAATTATTCATCAGTGAATTATTCGTTATATAATTAAAGATCAGATAAGTTTGATTCAATTCTGGAGAGTTTGGGCATTAAAAAGCCATAAAAAATACACTGAATATAATCTAAGATTAATTGAATAATTGGTTTTATTAGTGAATATAATATTTTAAAATTTTATCCGAGGATTGACTTAACATTTTTTTATCGATTGCATTGCATTCATATAATCTGTATATTAAGGGCTGCCATCAATTCCTAAAGCTTGAGCTCCCGGTGCAGTGCACACACCCTCATTCCAAGCCTATTCCAGATAGAATCTCAATTATTATTATCTTGCAAATAATAACAATCAATCATCTCCTGGAATATACCATTGAATCTATAATACATAGAATAGCGAAGAAGTTTTTTCAAACAATTTATTTAAATATTCATAAAACAAGAAAAACAATTTTTTCATATAAAAAATGGTGACTTTAATAATTAAAAAGAACCACTAATTAATTAATTTTAAAAATTAATTATGTGTTTGATTTTTGTAACTTTTTTCATAATAAACAACAAAATCTTTTATTAGTTTTTGTTTTGAAACTCTTGTTCTTATTTTTTGATACATTTTTGATGACTCTTTGATCTCATTATTGATTATTTATATTAAAGTATTTCATGGCTTCAAAAAAAAAATCTAATCATTGAAATGAATTTTGAATTTCAATGAATATATTTTAAGTAAATTATTTAATGTTTGAAATATTTATTGTAATTTTAGAATCTATTTGAGTGAGTGTTGACTCTTTAAATATAATCAAGGTAATTGCCCAGAGCCATGACAATTAGCGAAAATATATATTTAGAAATTTGTCGAAAAATATTATCAAATTATAATTAAAATTTTATGAAATTTTATCACTTTATTGACATATTTTTTAATATAGTTTTAGTTCATTAAAACTTGATAGGTGTTAAATCTGATCAGGACAAAGCCCAGGGCTATTTAATTATTTAATATATCTATAGAAAAATTACTTAAATGCAGCTCTTTTTCCACCGATTATATACTCAGATTATTTTACATAAATATCTATATTTTTACTTTTTACCAAGTTTGTTTTTTTTGACAACCTTTTACTGATTAACAACTCTTGTATTTTATGTTATATAAACATTATTTTGAAAGACCTTTCATTACCAAGATCAAACTTTGCAATTATAATTAGTTAGAATACTTAATTAACACTTAAATGAACATGGCATTCATTTAAGTGAATTTTATAATGAACTTGATTACTTTAAATGGCATTTTTCAAGATTAAAACAAATTAAAGTTACATAATATGTTTACGTAATAAAAAAATGAATAACAATTAATAGCTTATCCTGTGCTCAAAGGGAGAGATGACATTATAAGTCGGTTTATGGATCATCTTATTAATACCTTGGCTATTATCCGGTCCATTATTTCATTTGAATGGAACGGAAGTATTACTTAAAAATAATTATTTTTTGTCTTAACTTTAGTTTCTTTGAAAACTATTGCAATGAATATATTCTAACAATAATTGCAATGAAATTAATTCAGAAAAGAATTGGATATAAAATTGTGTTTGAGTTACAAACTCGTGACTCTAATATATGTTTAAATATTTTATGGTTAATATTAAAGCTGTTTGAGTCAAAAATTGGATCAAAAATTATTTTCCCCACAAATGGTATTTAAAATTTTTTAATTCAAACGACAGTTATTTTTAATGAAATAAAAAATCATTAGAAATAAAAAAAAATTAAATAAAAAAACAGTTATTAAACAAAACAATTAATACATTGAATATTAAGAAAAGCCTTTCAGACAAATGATTTGTTAAATACTATAATTAGTGGTAAAAAACTACTAACAAATGGGAACTAATTCGTGAAAACATTTTTTTCTGGAGTGAAAACTTCTAAATTCAGAGACCAATCATTAAATGATTTTAAAGAATATTTTCATACTTTCATTGCATTATCTCTCGTTTGAAATCTTTTTATCAAAAGTCTTGCAAAAAATAACGATAATTATTATTATAGACTTAAATTAAAGACTAGATATTTAGACCATTGCTTCTAGTGTTTGCCCCCTCTTTTTCATCATTAAATTCTCTCTCTCTCTCTCTCGCCCTCTCTCTCTCTCTCGCGCCCTCTCTCTCTCTCTCTCTCTCTCTCTCTCTCTCTCGCCCTCTCTCTCGACATAACTTTTATCAGATTCTGAGCTAAAAAAATCCTTTCAGTTAAACTGAAAGCTATTTCTAAGTCAAGTTAGGAGTGAAAAACCCTTTGTTTAGTTGAGTAAAGAGTTGTTATTTTTCTTTACTCTTTTTTCTATATTATTATTATCTTTGTTTTGATTTTCATCTGAACTGAATTTCATTTGTCAGACAAACAATTCAACTGTTTTTTCTGCGTTGAATAAAGAAGAAAGACTTTAAGCAAAACAAAATTTTCAATTATATTATACTATAAAACGATTGGGAAAACAATTTTTCATTTAAAAAGAATTGAAAGGAATATATAGTTTTGATTGTATTTGTCTGATAACTTGTTTAATATAGAGTAGCAATGATTTTGCCTAGTTGATTATTAACAATCAAAACTACTTTTTATACTATAATTTGTTATCCATTTGACTCTTATTTTTAAAAAACTGTTTTTCTAAGGAATCATATGTTTGAAACTTCAAGAGATTAGTGCCAATGAGAGAGATGTAAGTCCGGCTATTCTGTGCCGGAACTCAGAGGTGGTGAGCGCTACTCAGACCCCATACGGAGTGATTTGTCTCATTCCTAAAGAGTCGGCTTCTATTGAGAAAAGGCAACAATTTGTACGATCGCTTCCAAAGCTTATGAAATCAGAGCAAAACGGTATATCATTTAAATGTGCATGTTCAATTAGTTAATGTCACTTACTTACAGATGAGTTACAAGCTAAGTTTGTTCCGAATTTCAAACTGATTCAGAACCAATTTATGCCCCAATCAAATGTCTTAACAAAACGGTCCATATTTTCCAATTGGTTGCAGAAGTTTTATGAATCGCTTTATAGAGCGGTCTATAAATCATTGAAGAAATCGCTGTTTCGTAACATAAATAGTCAGTCAGAAGAGCAAAGTATACCTCAAGAGAACTCCGGTTCAGTTTCTATGCTAAACCCGAACCAATTGCGACACAATCAAGAGGGACAGGTCGTGGCACCGACATTAGCACAGCATCACAACCATAATCCGTTTGCAGCTCAAGAGTCTCAGTTTATCTCGAATTTCGTTCCGCCGATGAGTCAAAAACCGGAACAAATTGTGGCGCCCGACTTATCACAGACTCTAATTCCAACGACACCTGATCTTAATCTGGGTTTGTTTTTTCTCATCACTATTAATGACTTCATTTAAAATATGGTTTCAATTTTCACATATAATTTAAATCAAGAAATGACTTACAATTAATTTAAAATTCTCTGCAATAGAAGAGAGGGTTTTGCTTCTTATCAAATGATTGATTAGACTTTTCAATCATAGAGTCAGTCATTAATTTACATACTCTTCTAATTTAGGAGTTGTGAGATAACAGTACTAACCAAAGGGTTATCCATTATTCTTGAGATTAAAGTATTTTTTAATCAAAATAGTGTTGAAAGGCATGACTTTTTTGGTTGAAGTCATGAAAAGAGATTATAATTAAAGTCTTAATATACAAACAAATACTTATTGTTTTGGTTTAGAAGTCAATTAATGGAGTAATTAAAGCAAATGTTTGATTGAGTTCAGGATAAATGCATGCGATTTATATTTTAAGAGTGTTTCTCACGTTTCGCATATATATTATGTCTGTTGAAGTAAAGCCCGAATACCTCTTATCGGTAGAAATTAATTTAAATTTAGATAAATTGTTTGCCAAATCTTTTGAATTTTCATCAACTTTTCAATCATTTGAATGCTATCAGTGTTTAAATCACAGCACAACTGACAGTAAATTTAAATTTAAGTCAATTTAATGAACAAAAAACTTTTGTAAAATTTTGAATGAGTGGTAATTTTATACACTTTTCTCAGACATGAGTGGAGAGAGTCTTCCACTCTTGGCTTACAATAACGAGGAATCCTTAGCAGAGAATGAGCCGGTCATAGACGAGACTAGACTGGGCGCTGCCATTCACGACTTGCCTCAATATAACTATGGCTCAGTTAGACAGTTGGCCACATATTTACAGTCAATCCAATCAAAAATCACTCATCAAAAGATGAAAAATTACGATGAAGACAAACAAGGTGAAAGTTCTGAACTTATCAATGATTACAGCACTCTATCAGCCGATTCTAATAATGATAAACACGAGTTCGTCATTCCTTTATATACAGACGTCAGGATTAAAGACAAAAAATTTGTTAACTCTGAGAGTCGATCCTCTGAAGAGCTCCGAAGACCACGAAAACTGGTCTATGAATTCACAGGATATAAACGGGTAATAAATGGGTTAGTTTTGTAAAACACATTAATGTCTTTACTTATATCAGGATATGGACTGTAAGGGAAGATTCAAACCATTAAAAGCAGAGACAGACAAAGAACAGCCAACTCTCGCCCCTCCACTAAGATCTCGACGAAAGCGTTATATTGAGTTTGATTACAGTCAGATGCAGTTCAGGAAACTTCCCATTTGGTTCAAAAACACTGACGACACTTCACAAACTGATGCTATTGTTGAGGTAAAGCCACGATCACTCTTCCGATTTGAACAGCCTATGTTGGGGTGGAAGCCAATCGTTCCACAGGAAGAGATCCGCAGAGATTTGTTCCTTAAGAGGAATGGCGATCCAACCAAGAATTGGGACCATGAACAAATTGAAAGTCAAGCTAACTATGACTGGTTTAGACCCCGATTTAACATCGATTTTAACCATTCATTCAATAAGTCAGACAACAAGACATCTGTACCAACAACTGATGAGATAACACTCAAAGAGATCAAAAATATAGACTTAAGTCAACCCATAGTTGAGAGCGACAGAAGAAAAGCCAAAAAACATGATTTTAACAGAAATATTGAAATTAAACTGAAAAATGAACACAAAAGTAATGATAGAACAGCACAACCTCAACATTTACCCTCAACACTGTCACAATTACCCCTACCCTCACCTAGTACAAGTAAATATGTTTTGTCAACCATAGACACCCCATTAGATAAAGAGAAAGATGTTTCAACAGAAACTGAATCGCCTTTAAATGATTCGGATTCTGGTATTAAAGCAGTTGAAGTGGAAAATGTTGGCGACGATATAACACAAGTCAAAAGTCTTGAGGAGATCGCATCCCTTCCGGGGGCTGTCATTAAACCCATAGATAAGAAATTGACTGAAATATTACTAAAAGTTTTGGCGCATAACTCAGACTTCGCTCAAAAGCGGATAACAAACGCCTATTTTCTTGAATTTCCTAAATTACCAAAATATACGCCAAGTGCTCAACAAAAGGCGACCACAAACCAGATAATCTCTGATCAGAGTTATAAACAGACAGCAATAGAGATGCCTTTAGAGCCACCTGTTCTGATGCCTACATTCGCACAACCAGTTGAGGTACAGTCCATTCCAACACCGATTCACACTTCGATAGAATCGCCAATACTTCCAAACTATGAATTAGATTACGATAAAGACATCCAATTGAGTGACGCTGACTATGAATACGGAGAGATGTTGTGCACAAACAAAATCAATGGGGCCGTCGCTGATGCCCGCAAAGGCTGTAGGATTTACTTCCACTGCACGCCATACACAATCGACACATATGTCTGTCCCCGGGGATCAATCTTTGACAACAGACAACAGTATTGTCTGCCCTCTAATCAAGTGGTTTGCGGCACAAATTTTTAACTCAAACACATTTTATTGAAACAAATTCTAGTTTTTTATTGAATTTTTTCACAAAAAAATACAAAATATGGTCTTTTTTAAAGAAATTATTCCCATATTTGGTGTATCGCTTGATATTTCACTGAAATATTCTTGTAAAGTCTTGTGAATATGAAGTCTTCTATTACAGTTACATACAAGATAACAGATGAACCATGATAATAAAAATGTATACAAATTAATGAATGCCATATAATTATTGACTTATCTCTTGACTATTGAATTGTTGTTCAAATTATTGACAAAAAAAAGTATTTTGTATTTTATATGAAACGTTTGTTCGTTAACTCTCTTTACTTGTGATATATTTTATTATAATTATTATTATTATTATTATTATTTGATGTCTTCCCAAACGAGTCCAATGATTTGTTTTTATTTTTTTTTTGTATTAATTTTTAATTTATAATTAGTTTTAATAAATGTTTTTATTAAAAATCAATTTTAATGAATGTTTTTATATAAATAAAGTTTAAATAAAAATAAGTTTTTAAGAGAAAAAAAAATTCGTTTAAATATTTTTAATTAATTTTAAGTAAATAAAAACTAATATATTTTTATTAGAAAACGTGCAAGATTATTATGACAAATTATGGGAGTATATATTCATTTTAATTATATTATTATTACCACGAAGATAATTTTATCTTTTTCCTTATCGTTTAAACTAAAATAAACTAGTTAAGTATCAAATTAAACATTTTAATTTATGGGCCATAAAGTTTACATGATAATTGATAAAGTTTTTTTAATCTTAATTTAAGCATGAATTGACCAAGGTAGATATTAGTTTGATCATGAATTCATATTTTCATGGTGATTAATTGGTTTTCCTGGTGACCCCCTCTATGGAAACGCATGCAATCTGTCAGTTTGGACAGCCTTTCATTGATTTCCTTTTGAATTGAGTTCAATAGTTTTGATTTGTATTTAATTTTGTATTTAAAATAGATTTTTGATTGAATTTCAATTCATATTTTTGAGTCAATTATAAACATCTTTAATAAATTTATTATACCTTTTATTAAAATAAATTAATTAAATGTAAACAATTGTTAAGATAATCCGAATGCAATTGTGTGATAACAAGTAACTTTTAATTGCTATTCATATGAAATAACACATCATTAGTGACTTAATTAAGAAAAACTCTAACCTATAGTTACAGGAATGAGCCCTAAAGACTTTCTAAATAATTCATAGAGCTGTGAAGGGCCATTTCAAAATGATCATGCTCAATCAATCACGAACCGTTAAATTACAAAATGGTTTTATAATACTATACCATATTTAAGCACTCGATTAGTCAAAAGGAACTAATTCTTTGAAAAAAGTGTGTAGTCATGTGGTGTGCTATACATTTATCATGCATGATCATTTGAAAGCAATTAGATAATTTAATTATTGAAATTACCAATATAAAATTGATTGATTGTTTTCTACTACAGTTTGACCTCACTCATAACAGATTCAATATTACCAGAAACTCGATTTTACCAGGTGCAATTAAAGCACCG
>JAQFZL010000788.1:0-13235 GCA_034695685.1 Galumna lanceata
ATGTTTTATTTAACGTTATTAATTAAATCACAAATTTAACAAAAAATATGATTCTTGACTTTTTCAACTATTAAGATGAAATAAGATATTAAATATTTATATTATTATTTATAATTGAAATATTAGCTTTTCATTCACTTTTGCAAAATTAATCCATAAATTTTTAACAAAACACTTTACTTAATCTATAAAAAAGCATAAAATTTTTGAAAAAACTATTAATAGTTGATAAAACTTCGAATGGTTATATACCTTTCAGATAGATATTTATAGGAAAAATAAACTAGTTAAAAATGTGATCTACATTATATGATTTGAACTTATTTCAACCTTGTTCAATCTTACTTTTAACCTTAATGATAGTTGCGAAAATTATTAACGGACACTCTGTTAATTAAATTTCAAGCAGGGATAGCCTAATATGAAACATTGTAGCACTCAGAAGTGAAGCCATTGAAGCTAGTTTCAAATCTTAATCATCTTGGTTTTAAATTTAAGATAAGATTTATAAGATATCATATCTAGAATTTCAGCTGCGAATGACCACGGGTATTTAAATTATTATCATTTTAAATAAGCAATTAAAGCTATAAAGATAATTGAAATTTTTAACTATGTATATAACATTACTCATATCCAGAGATGAGATTTTCCCCATTTTTGATCGTTGAGATGACGTTTTTCAAATTTTTTATGCACTCAAAAAAAACTTAATGAAAAAATAGTAGCGGTACATACAAAGAGAGTAACAGCGTATGTATAGTACTGTGAGTAGAGGTAGTCTTTAACGCAATCGCTTTACGTCTGTTGTTTTGACTGCAGCAGTCGATTCAAGACTCTCTAATCAATGCTTATCCATTGAAACCCATTATAAACTTTAATTGACTAAAACTTTAAACTATTTGTTTTTATAGTGTTTTTTGAGTTTTTTTTAAGTGAAATTCAAAATTAAATATCTCATCTCTGGTTATGATCTGTTTACAAAATCCCAACTACAAGAATGATAGTTAAATATTCACCACCAGAGTGGGCGACAGTTGATAATAGGCACTGATAATAATGACGTAATTAATGTTTTTTTCTATCATCAGATGTGAGACATTTAATAATAATTTGTGAAAATATTTATTTATTTTGATTTGATTTGAATTCAATTGTAATGGATTTGACTCAAAGTCTGTTTGAATGGGTATTATATGAAACAAATTAATATAATCTTTAATTCACTTAAATTTATTTGAATTTTAGTTAAAAACCTTTGATTTAGTGGTAAAATGTCGATCAGTAAAAGAGTTGTGCGATGGAGTGGCCATCGCTCACGTACTCAACCAAATGTAATATCAATTATATTGTTGTTATGATTAAAATAAGTGTCCATTTGTTATGAATAGATGTCCAGAATTTTTTAAGAATGAATGGCTAAACAAAATAGAGACCGACTGCGGGACTAATTGGAGACTTCGGGTCTCAAATCTAAGGAAAATATATGAGGCTTTGGATGACTTTTATCGGGAAGTTTTGGACAAACAATTGGATGAAAAACATTTGCCAGACGTGACTCTTATCGGTCGTGACTTTAATAGCGAACAGTTGGCTCTTCTTCTTCAGCTAATACTTGGATGTGCTATAAATTGTAACCGAAAGGAACACTTCATCGAAATAATGACAAACTTAGAGCTATCGGTTCAGATGGCAATCAAAACAGCGATTCAACAAATGGAGACCTTTGAAGATATAAGTTCTTTGTCTGGAGTGGAGACTTCCGGTCATTTAGATTTCACAAATACTTCGACTAATAAAGATTCAGGTCTTCAAAGAATAGGAGAATTGGAAACAATTGTCGATAAACTAAATAATGAAAAAGTTTTACTTCAATTAGAAAATGAAAAACTCTCCGAAAAACTGAAATTCTCTTTAAAACCTGAGACTAATACCACTCAAAGAGAAGACTCTTTTGAAAGCGAAGCAGTTTTCCAACGACTGAATAATCAGATAATTGGTCTTCAAAATGAATTGTCTAAAAATGAAGAAATCAAAGAAGACTATCGACTAAACGCTGAAATCAGAGAAAAAGAAGTGATAAAATTAAGACAACAATTGGATCAAATGATGTCAAAATTAAGTGACTTTAAACAAGATAGGGATGAATTGGATCGACTCAGATATCTGAACGAAGAGGTCGAACGATATAAGGCTAAAGGAGAGGTACACAAGAAAAAGATTGAAGAACTAAAAGAAGTTAAACGACAACTTCAGGCCATCGAAGAGAGAAACGTATCGCAAACCAAACGGATCTGTGAATTGGAAGACGAAAACAAAAAACTATCGGTCTTTAGGGGACAAATAGATGTCTATAAGAAACAAAAAGAAGATCTCAGACTTAAAGTGGGAGAAGAGGGCTATAGAGCCGACAGAACAGAAGATGAGATGAAAAGACTTTCTAAAAAGTTTGAAGAAGTCATCCAAGAAAAGGATAAATATATTAATGAAGTAAATAATTTGAGAATTGAATTGATTCAATGCAAAGGCGCCAACAAAACAATAAGCTTTGAATCAGAATATTCGCCTTCTCTTCAAAATAACGAACGATTAGTTGAATCGTTTCAAAAGAGTGGTTCAGATATTAGTGAACTAAAAGAAAAGTTAATTCGTTTTGAATTTGAAAATTCAAAACTAAAAGAAAAACTAATGAAATCAGACGACGAAAAAGTAAAACATTTTGAATCACAACTGGAAGACGAAAAGGTCAGAGTCGTTGACTTAGAGAATGAAAATCGACTAATAAAACAAAAGATAATTAAATTAGAGGCAGAACTCAAAGATTCATCACAAACAGAGATGTCAGACGACCAACAAATGCAAACCTTTCAGCAAATAATCAAACAAAAAGATGTTTCACTGGAAACCACAAAACAAGAACTGATTGACGCACAACAAGATATTATTCGTCTCAAAGAGATTATCACTAAAAAAGATGAAGAACTCATCGAAAAGGAAGACCAATACAAGAAATATGTCAACAAAGCCAAGAGTGCTTTGGGACAACTGTCACAACAGAGCTCTTCCTCCAACAACAGTATTAATTCAAATTCTGATGATATCCAGTATTGGAAACAATTGGCGCAACAAAAAGAACTTGAAATTAATAAAATTAAAGCCGATGTCGAAGAATCAAATTCTTTTAAAGAAATGGAGTCCAGACTTATGACCGTTTCTTTCCATAATTTGGTTCGTTTTATCACTTATTTCTTAAAATTTAATCTATTGTTTTAGAGCTCAAATTTACAGCGAAAGTCAGCCGAAGACCGAATAAGAAACGGTTCTTTAAATTCAAACGCAAACTCCGCTTCATTTCTGGCCCGTCAAAGACAAGCAACAACTCGCAAATATAATCTTGCAACTGTTCCTTCCGTGACACACAGGTAGTCATTTTTAATGATATTATAAATTATATAATTTTTTGTTAAAAAAATAATAATTTGTGTTTTTGTTTGTTTGAAATAAAAGTCAACCGTTTATATGAACTCAGAATTACTCATTTATTTTTTACAGTGAATTCTTCGATTAATATTTTATATTTTACGCAATGGTTTGCATGAATGACCTCTTCTTTCGATTAATGGCATGAATTTAAATCAAACATATCTTTATTTAAGTTTTTTAATTAAATTCTATTATTATTTTAAAAATTTTAATAAATTATTTAATTATCAGAATTTGGAACAAAATCCATATTTAAACATAAATGAGTGCCATAACATTCTTACCGTTATTTTTAAATATTGATTTTAAAAATTTAATATATTTTTACTGATTTTTCGATTGAAAATGTGATCGAAAAATGAAATTTTATTTGTAATCAATAAAAATAAAATTATAGACAATATTTACTCATTTATTTTATTAAACTTTTTCTTATGTTTTCTGAGAAATTTCTTAAAAAATTTGGTATTTTAGTCTTACTTAAGATTGAGTCGTGTCCAGAGTTGGTGACGGCATATGTTCACACAATTTGCTTAACAATACATTTATTTCAAATATAATTAAACTTAAATGGTTTCACAAATTAGAAAACTTATAAACTGAACATAACTTTATTGAGTTATTGAGTGAATGTTAAGCTGAATGTGTCTATGGATAGGATTAGACTGACCGCAAGGTATACAAAATGTTTGTCTTAAATTATTTTAGAGCTATTTTTGGGAATGAATTAAATAAGGTTGAGTTATGTGACCATTATTTACACGTGTGTCGATTTGAGTAAAGGAATAATGTGTTGCTCAGAATATGTGCAGTTGTAATACCATTGATGTGTTAATTACATTGATTTGTAATTTGAGTTTATGTTAATAATGAGTCAGATATGACTCAAGACAATTAAAAATTTTAATTGTCTTAAATTAAATTAAAATCAATTAATCGATAATTTATAGTTTTCTAAATGTGAATAAACTAAATGATTGAAGTTATTCTCCGTTTAATTTTTTCCGACTCATTAAATAAAATTAAATTTTATGCTTTAGTTGTCTTTCAAAGCTATTTAATTAACTTTTGACTAATTTTTAGGTGCCTTTAGATGTCATTAATGAGTGAATTTCTTTTACAATTCAATTATAATTTATGACATTAATTTCAAATTTAAAGATCACTTCTTTAATATAAAATTAGTTGAAAATAATTCTAAAATGTCGTAAAATAACTGTTATTCTTAACTTAAGAATCTTAAGTTAACAAAAAAGATTGTTGTGTTGTCTCTCCCTTTCCTTTAGATGAAATGTTTCCCTTTTAAGTGGCCGTAAAAAATACATAAAATTGGGTGACGAGTGATATCACATAAAAATTATTTATATTATTATAATTTTGAATGGATTTGAAGTTTAATAATAAAAGAAAAATAATTAAAGAAAAATAAATAAACACTTTAATGAATTTTAACAGAAAATAATTTGAGATGTTTTCAGACCTAAACCTCTCAAAACTTTTAAGAGAATAATTTCTTACTATTTGTTAGATTACAACTAATTAATTAATGAAATACTCTTTACTACTGTATTACTCATTATTATCTCTTAATCAAAAAATATATTTGAAAGCATCCAAATCGTTGTATTCTTGCATTAAATTTTTTAATTTAATTAAGGCTTTAATTATAGCTTTTTTTATTAAATGTTATTTTTCAAATGACTTAAAAATATAATCAAGGTTTTAATTTATTAGAAATTCGGATGAAACTAAACTTGAAATAATATTTGTTATAATTTTGGAGATTTTTTAAGAATATAAATCATTTATAATTACAATAAAACCTCTGAATATAATACTTGGTTTGAAAAGTCACAGTTACTAAAGGACAGGCATTTTATGAAAGTGTTTGAATGTGTCTCTGACTTCAAAATCATATTCCAAAAGCACTTAAAATATCTAAAATTTTTGAAAATTTTTCAATTTTTATAAGAATCTGAAGTTTAATGTATTTTATTTTGAGAGGAAGTCTACTCTTTTTAACATAAATTTTATTTAAAATTTGACGAAATGCTAAAAATACAAGAAATGGTTAGAATTTCAAATATAATCCAAAAATATTTTTGTGATTCAATCAAATTTAATCATAAATTAAATGATAAATGAGTTTTCATATGAGTTATGAAAAAATACATAAAAATATTGAATTAGAATTAATGAGTCGATAATGAAATCCGATTACTTATAAATATTTATAGCATTTGTTATAGAGTCTGACAACTGATTTCTATTCAATGGTTTTGTCATAAAAAGAGTCGAGAAAGTGATTCAAATAAGTTGTAATAATTGTTACGCTTTTGTAGTTCTGATTCAAATGAGTCTAAACTTGGCTCAAGACTCCCAATCATTTAGAGATACTTAGAATCAGACAAAGAAACAGTTGCGCACATTTTTATTAAAAAATTTAGAATCAAAGCCAATATATGTAAAGACTGTTAGGACTGCCCCGAAATCCACTTTTTGTTCTCTTATAATAAGAGACTTATTCTCAACTAAACATTTCTTTATAATTTGTTATTCAAACCACAATATTATTCGTTTTTCGTTACGTTTATTACTTTAAGAGTTTTGGTCAGTATTTACACATAAATTTGAAGCGCGTGTCAAGAGATGGACAATAAAAATGAGGCCCAGAGTCTTATGATGAACTATGTTGTCATCATTTTATTACTTTTAATCCTTTGGGTTCTATACACAGGAGTGAGTAAACAATTATTATTTAAGGGATTAAATATTGTTATTTCATATTTAATTCATATTTAATCCTTTTTCAAAATCCTAATGAATGCCAAAAACCCATTGAAAACATTTGACTTCTAGTCTTTCCTAAAAATTCCAGTGAATGATAACCCGATTAAAACTTATTTTGAATTTTAAGAAATCAATGTTTTGTATAATATTTGCCAAAACCTTAAGTTAAGTCACTTAACTCACAACTTTCTCCTAAACTTTTCCGTTTCTAATTTAAGGACATATTTCAAGATATTATTATTCAAATATAAATAGTTTGAGTACTCTTTTGCATCAATAGATTAATATTTTGCCTAGATCATACAATTGATGCTTATTCTAATTCTTAGATTGGGTGTTGAGTGACAGACAATCAAATATAGACTCAAGATTTGTTTGAAATCAGTTTATAAATCTATAAATATTTTCATGTTTTCCAACACATTATTCCAGAAAAAAAATTAGATTTTATTGAAGTGATGTTAAGACATATGCGCTCTTCTCTGTCGATACAGTGTTTTAAAGTTATATTCCATTCCTTAGTCTAAGTCTTCCTAAGTTTTAAAAATATTTTTCGCTTAATTATAGTAATTCAATGAAATATCAGTCACTCGGAAACTACTGTCGAACTGAGAATTTGTTTAGTGTTTAGGGATTAGTATTTTCTCAGATTCAGTGATAGACAAGATTTCGCTCAATTGAGTCAATTGTTTTGAATTGAAATACTAAAAGTAATTCTTCTGTCATTACTCACAAATTGTATTAACCTTTCCATTCAGTTTCCATAATTCCAGTGAAGCCCTCAATTGATGTGATGCCGGAAAAAGAGGCCCAAAGTTTGTTTGTTAATTACCTGATATTAATCCTTTTATTATTTATCCTTTGGGTCATATACTTCGGTCTTTGGTATGTCTCCCATTGTTTCTCATAATTGCATTTTGTGTTTTAATAATCGCCTGAAAAAAACCCTTTATCCGTATTTAAACTAATTTTACCTTTTTTTTAATGATTTCATTTTCAGATGTAGTCATAAAACAGAGTAAGAAGAGTGACATCAAATTATTTCATCATTTAATTTAAAAATGTAGGAAATGTTAATTTTTTGTTTTGTTTTGTTTAGTTGTAGTTATTTTGTTTGAAACCATTGATTTGAAATTCATATTATAATTTGAATTATTAATTAAATTATAAATTCATTATTCAATTCATCTGTTATTCAATAAAATCTTTTATAAAACATATGATTCAAACAATTTTTACTTTTTTTTTGTTATCAATAATTCATTTAATGGTTTAATTAATTATTTAATTAAAAAGTTTTTTGAACTAAAGGAAACTTTAACAAGGGCAATATTGAATACACTATGAATTTTAAATTCAATCTTACACCTATTGAAAATTTATTTGAATATAAAATCATCAATATGGTTACATGAAATACATATAAGTTATCTTTATAGGTATTTAAAACCAGATTTATTTCATACTCTTTGAAAAATCTTTCTGAAAGGTTTGTCTATTGATAAGTCTAACAAAAAAAGTTATTATAAGAAGAATATCTTTGCTTTAAAATTGCCTAAAATTATATTGTTTTTTGTTAATTTAATTAAAAATAAACTATTTTTTATTAAAACAAAACGTTTTATTGGTTTAAAAGTTATATTTTTAATTTTTGAATCAATTTATGATTTTAGAATCAATGAATCATTTTTTATAATTGAAAAATATCTTCAAAAACTAGTTATTTAGATCTTTAAATCATAAAATTACTTAAAAATAAGGTTTTTGTTTAATTTTTTATTGAAAATTAAGAGTTTTTGTCAAAATTGAGCAAATCCGAGCCCCGGCACTTCGAATGGGTTGTGTATCTCTGCACTCATTCTAGGGGAGAGATATTTTGCTTATTTTCCAATTTTAGGGTATTCAGGAAAATTTGCCCCTATTTGCCATCCCTTCTAATACTTTCTAATAATTATTATATAAATATTTTCGAAGACGAGATTCTATAGACTTTAATATTTAAAGTAATTCTATTGATATAAACTACATAATTTGTAGCTCTCATTAACTGCTATATTAATACTTATAATGTAATAATTAAATAATTTTTTGAATAAAAAGATTTAATGAAGTGTTTATTATTATTATTTAAGATTCAATCGATAATTGAATCTAAATAAACAAGTTTGTTGCTAGGAAAATTTTGGTTTGACCTATAATAAGGCTTCTAGATGGCTCTAAAATTAAAATATTCTTGCCTAATATCTGAGGTGGCAAATAGGGGGGTATTCCAGAATACCATCTAAAATCAAAAACTTGGCGAAATACCCCCCAATGAGCGCTACATTTGTAGAACGATAGAAATGGGCATTTTTTCAAAATACCACCCTAGAATCGAAACCTTTTGCCATCTCAGATAACATTAACAATATATATATACTTTGATTCCTAATAAATTAAGCAAGCTGATTACGAATATTATAATGATTTTTTGAAATCTTGTCGAATAAAATTGTTATTAATGAAAATTCTATTAAAATGTCTGAATTTTGGTTTATCTTTTTGTTTTTCATAGATTTTCAATAATTTATATTATATTCGTAATCAGCATGCTTGATTTAGTAGAAATCGACGTATTATTGTCAATATTTTCAATTTTAGAGTCACCTAGAGGCTTTATTATAGGTCAAACCAGCAAAAGTGCTCAACAACTAACATGTTTATCTTGATGACTTCTATCGTATGTATTGACAATAGTAATGGTTATATTTTAATTATATACTTTGAATATTTTTTTTCTTTTAAAAAAAAATTAACAAGGTCATTCGTTTTTTGTATTCTATGATTAGTTGCAAAAAGTTTTTTGCTTACTTTTGTAATGTAAACTTATTGACATTTCTCTTCAAAAAATGAAGTATTTTTTGAACTGATATACACTTGAAAGTGTACTAGATCATTTATTTGTGCTTTTCATGCAAACCTGAAATAGAGGCTTTTTTAAAGTTATTAATGATAAGTTATTATTAATAACATATCATAAACATGAGTTAAAATTCTCAACTATCTAAATATAGTATAGTATAGTATAGTTATTATACTCTAAAATGTTTAAGATTTAGTTTAAGAGTATAATTGAGAGTTTATCTGATGTTAATTATAAAAAAATTAAATCCGGACTTATGTTTAAATTATTCTAAAATTACTAAACTTTAATTACTCTATAATCAGTTTTACAATAATTCTATAAGAATTTGAACATTCCTTTCAATTAATTAATAAACCATTAATAATGACATAATATTAAGAGAATTAATTACTGAATAAATATTTATTTCAAAAATATAACCAAAAAATAGTTGAAAATAAAGTTAAATAAACTATTTATATTTCAGAATTGAATAGTATTTTGAGAAAATCTCAGTGATATCCCAGAGGGGGATAATAGACCAAATTTATCCCTGAGATGAAAAGTCAGGTTATCCCCTCTCTATAATTTCTTTAATTAATTTAACTTCTATTCAATTACAGTGGAAATGAAGTGTATTTTACTTTAAGTGATAAAAGTAATCAAATCGTTAAGAAAACCGCATTTATTCTCGAAATAATTAAAATTCTTTATATAAGAATCAAATAAATCAAATATAATGAGAATTGTATTAAACGAATGTTTTGATGATCAGAATGTTTCAGAATGTTCTCAATTTTCCACTGTTTCACTAATTTGGCACAAATATGTTTATATAAACACAAATGTTGTATAATTACCAAAAGATAAAACGTGTACTTAAGCCGAATCATCAAATTATAGTAATAATAACAATAGAATCTATTATTTGTAAATTCAAAAAAAAATTACTTTATATCTCATATGGTTTGTATATACCCGGGTTATGTTCGATGATAAAGTCCTTATACAATATGTAATATAAAGTTACTTAATATAAAGTTGTATTTAGCAAATAATTATTGCAATATTGACATATTTTTGACTAAAAAAGTCACAATATATGGACTCAATGTCACACATATTTACATTATTTTTATTTTTTGTCTTTATTTCAACCGTAATGTAAACCAATTTTTATTAAAGTAAATAAAGTAAGAGAACTATAAAGAATGTAAACCACTATTATTAACATTTTTATTGAATTAATTCCTTTTGAATTTACCGAAACATTTATTTCATATTTAATGAATGAAAAAGAAGTGAATCTTAAAATAAATGATAAAAAGTCATTATTTTGGGAAAATTCTTATATTTTTTTGTATCATTGATTTAAGAATTTTAGTTAAATTGAGCCATAAATAAGTCAATAAATGCAAATAAAGCCATAAGTTATGGCCCATAACTAATGACAAAAATATTTATGTTTTAAAAAGTTTAGTAAATTTTGAAAATGTTTGTCACAAACGAGAAAAACCCAAACTTTATTTACTTTTATTGTTTTGTAAATCTTTCAATAGATTTCAAAAATGATTTTATGGTTTACAATGATTTCATATTAAATAAAATAGTTGTGATAATAATATTTTTTTAGTTACTATTAATTACTGATTGGGTTTCATATGTTTTTAAATTTGAAAAAAAAACGGTTTAAAAATAATCGATAAATACTGAACTCAAATAATATAAATTTAAAATTTTTCGGAACAAATGTTAAGGAATGTTAAAGAATGAGATGTAATCAACGATTAAATAAATAATGGATTCAATGCTTTGCAACTCATTAGCGAAACGAATCCATTCTTTGGGAGTTTTGCCAGAAATTCCTTTTTTCTATTAATTCTCTCTTATAAACAAATCTTTGGCAGATTTTCTCAATAAATTGATTCCTACTCTAATGTATTGTAAAAAAGTGAAGACAATACCAAAAATAATACCCAAATATAACAGTTCTATTCGTCTATTATTAGTAATAATTGATTATTATTACTATTACTCGAAAATTATAAAATTTTATAAATTGTGGGATAAAATGACTTCACTGATAACAAAGTATTTGAAATCCAATATTTTGATTGGATTTCAATTTTACTTAAAAAGTTATATAACTGTTTAAATAATTAGGAAATAGTTGAAAGTTATTATGAGAAACAAGGTTACTTAGAGATTGGTACTATTTCTAGGGCCTCATTCAGATCATAAGGCGTTGTATTGTAAAAATATTCACTTGAATATCATTTTTTGATTCACTTTTAAGTCTTAATTTAAATGTTATACTAATTGATTGATAATTACTTTATTAATATATAATTTTCATAAATAATTAATTAAAGCTTTATTTTCTCAATTTTTGAACCCTTTTTAGCAGAACTGACTTACAGTAAAAAGCAAATAAATGTCCTCGATGCTCAAATGATAGACCTGGCTGCTCAAATAAATGTCCCTCTGCTCGTAATAATGGCATCGATGATCAAATAAATGTCACTCAATAACTAAAAACTCGATAGTTTTCACGGTTTTTAAAACAATAGTTTGTTTTTTCTCAAATGAATGAATGAATTTCACTATTATTTCTTTAAATTCGTTAAAAAATGGTTATAAAACTAAAAAAATTAAATGAGATTTGAGTTCAACAAAAGTTCAACACATGTTATGGAATGGATGACCAAAACTACACAACAAAAGAAATCCGATAAAAATGTCATCAAAAGTGACCCGAAATTAATTATTATTTTTCGGGTGAAGTTATCTTGTTAATTAGTCTCATATTTTGTTATTAAAGCGTTTGTTATTTTGTTATAAATATTAAAACTTTCGTTGTTTTAAAAAGTGGGACATTTATTTGATCATCGATGCCATTATTACGAGCAGAGGGACATTTATTTGAGCAGCGATGACTATCATTCGAGCATCGAGGACATTTATTTGCTTTTTACTGTATCTTTTCAAGCATAAACAAGTTCAATTTAATTTTTTCCGGGTAATCCCAAGGGCTATCTTAAGTTTCCTTACCCTACAATATTGTGCACCGACTTTCTCGCTCACCCAGTACATCTTTTAAATAAGTTCCGTTTTAGAATAGGAAGAGTTGCGCTTAGCTCAAACAATAATTTGCAATATTAACTAGGAATAATGTCATATATTAAACATGAATTTTTGAAACAAATCAATGAGAATTTTTTACATTTTGAGTCTTTGGTCAGTGCTTCTCATTATAATAGAGAATTGAACATGATACAACGTAAAGCAAGGGTGAAATAGTTATTTCTCAAGTGATTATTAAAGGGTTTATTTTCAAATGAACCGGATTACAGTTTTTAAGATTAAAAAGTTAAAGGTACTTTTTTCCGATACTAGTTCTGTTCATTTATATACATATATATACATATATATCGTTAAATATAATTTCAAATGCATTTATAAATAATATTTTGATTAATAATCAGAATATTGTATTATTTAAGAAAAACATTCAAAACATAATTTTAGGGAACTTTAATATAACCTAAACATTAGATAATAATGTTTTGCACAAAAGTTCAACATTTCTATTGATTTAAGAATTTTTTCAATAAATACCGCCCAAACTTTTTTGTCAATATTTCCAAACATATCCTCAGAATTAATTTAATATTTTTTTTCATAAGATATAAGACATTCTACTTATTATTACTTCTTTTGACATAACCTTAAATAAAAATTTTATTCACAATGAATACATAAATTGTGCATAACTTTGATGGCAATCATTAATTTATAATAGAAATTAATTTCCATTTGACTTAAAACTACGAAACAATAATTGAATACAAGTTCTGAGTATTGATTTTCTATTCAATATAATCAGTGTTTAAAATAGTGATACGATTTAACTTTTTTTGAGTTCAAAACATTATATGTTTTAATAAAAGACATTTTCATTGAACAAAACGAGGAAATGAGAAAAATAGGAAATGATTTTTGTGGCGCTAATAATGGAAAGGCTGTTAAGCATCACAATTATGACTTCCGTTCTGTTATTATGAAATTATCGAATACT
>JAQFZL010000789.1:0-13231 GCA_034695685.1 Galumna lanceata
GATTTCAATTATCTTTTAAGCTTTAATTGCGATTTTGAAATCATAATAATTGGATATATTTAATTAGATACCAAGATCATTCAATTCTGGAACTTTATCTCCAATGGCTCTACTTCTTAGATTCTAAACTTCAGAAGATATAAGCGGCTAAAATTGCCCATTTTGAGCTTGAACGTTTTCTATACTCTAAGTCACTAATTAATAATGTAATTATATCTAAATTTAAACTTTAAATAATTTGTTACATAATTTTATAGTTATAATAAAAACAATAAAATAAGGTTTAAATATTTATTGAAGTAATGAAAATAAGTGAGAATTTTATAAATATTGCAATTTATTAATCTGTGAATTTACTTTCAAATATCATTAAAATACATTTATTGGATGTTTTAGATAAAACTTAAAAAAAATTAAATACAAAAGTTATTACTAAAACCGTTTAGAAAAATAACTAAACATTCGCTGAAAAAATAGTTTAATAATAAGTATTTTTAATCATTTAATCCATTGATTACTAATCGATAATTAGTTGACATAAAATAATATCTGAAGACAGTTACTGAAACATTTGGTGCAACTCTTGGGTCAAAGCTTTGGCGGTTTTAAACTCTTCGGTCTCCGAGAGTTCCACTTCTGTCTCCTAATAATGTATTAATAAAATAATTTTTAATAAATTTAGTTATTATTGATATCAGTCTAAACCTGAAGAATGTTATTCAAGTCATTAAAGGCATTGAGGATACGTTTTTGAGTGTCCGGAACCATCATTTGACACTCATTTATCACTTCTTCCTAATTGGGGTAACCATTGATTGTCATATATTTTTAATGTAATTAAATATTAAATGGCATTCAATTGAGACCTGTTTTCTCAGTTCGTATTCGTCTTTATTTTCACTTTTCATTACTTCCAATCTTTTCCTTTCGTTTTCCACTTCTTTCTCATAAACGAACTTCTCTTTCGTTACTCTATTTTTAATAAAAATTATTAATTAAAGTTAAAACTAATTTCATGTGTTTTTAAAAACCTTTTAAGAATTCCTGTTTTGATTCTGATTTGATTAACGCGAGGGTCAGTCATTACTTCAAAATATTAGTGAAAACAATGATTTAATTAATAGATTCAAATAATTATGACTTTTAATTGTGTTTAAAATAGACTTTAATATCGTTTAAATTACAATAAAATTAAAGTTCATTTATTTAACTGTCAAAACAACACCCAATCAATGGATAACACTGTTAGTGAATGAACCTAAAACTCAGTTAAATAAAGCATTACTTTATATCAACTTATTTGAACCCTTTAACGAATATTTACACGAAAATCAAACCTAAACTCATGTTAAGATTACGGATGTTTTGAACAGTTTTGTGAATAAAATGCCGCTTCAAAGCAATGTTTGCAATGCATTGTTTGGCACATATTTTATGAAACATTTGTTTTGAAATCAATAAAACATTTAAATTATTTAAAATTATTGACTTAATTATATTATTTGATTTAATTGACTAAAACAATGGCCGATGAGTTAGTGTTGGGCGCCGGCGATGCAGACAAAGAGTTTGAAGACGAAGTGTATGACGAGGGCGACGGTATTATCATTTTTTGAAGAATTGGCGCTCATTTTAATCAATTATTTAATGATTTCAGAGAGTGTTCTCAAAATCAAAGAGAAGGCGACCCGACGTAAAGGACGTGGTTTTGGACCCGGTATTGACTCAACACTTATTTTATGATTTGTTAATTTGTTTTAATGATTGTGAGCACAGAGGGAACCGCTCGCGAAGACATCAGAGATTATGAAGCTATGGATGTAAGCGATGGTCAAAACGATTCTCCCGGACCTCAAAAATGTAAGAAAAAACTAAAATGTTTTGATTTGTTTTTAAATATTGTTATTAGCGGTCGAGGGATGGATACTATTCATAACTGGAGTACACGAAGAGGCACAGGAAGAGGATCTCTACGACAAGTTCGCAGAGTTCGGCGAAATTAAGAATTTACACTTAAATCTGGACCGAAGAACAGGATTTCTTAAGGTATTACTACTTCCTGTCTCTTCATCTTATTTTTCCGTTAATTTTGAAATGAAAGTGTGATTCGAGTGGTGTCTGTGGTATGAGTGGTGTCCTCTTCTGACTCTTTTATATCCATTTAACTGATTATCGATCGCTTATTAGTTTTGATTAATGAAATAAATGGTTAATTAGGGCTACGCTTTGGTAGAGTACGAGACCTTTAAGTCAGCCAATGCCGCTCTCGAATCACTTAACGGATCCGATATTTTGGGTCAGACTATTCGAGTCAACTGGTGTTTCGTTAAGGGACCGCATATGAGGTAATGCTTTGTTTGCCATTAATTCACTCATAAGTTATTAATTATTTCAGAAAACGTAATGAAAGGCGAAGACATTAGTATTTTGTGAGGACATGGAGTTGTGTCGACACATGTTGTGTAGACACGTCTCTCAGAATTTAATCGACAATTCTTTGATTTCTACCACAAAATGATTTGTTTTTTCATTTCATTTTATTAATCATTTGAGACATAAATTATAATTTCAGAGAAAACTGTAATCAAATTTATATATAAATTTTGATTTAATAATAAATTAATTTTAATTAAAAGTGAATTTTTAGTTAAAAACGTTTAGGTTTTGAAACAATTTTTCAATTAATGTGTAATTCAGTTGTTTTGTTGAGTCAATGCAACGACAGTAAAGTTAAGATTATTGGGATCTTTAGCGATGAATTGACGACAAACCGCCGCCGCATCACAAAGGAAAGACTCGTTTGAGGTTTTGCCCAGATTTTTAGGACCATTTCTTGTTCCGTCCAATTGATAGAGAATACCATTTTTATGGACTAACGCCACAAAATGGTAGTCAATCTTGGAATCGGTTGAAGGGGGGGCTGTCTGTCCCTCTATCGCAGAGTTGTGATGAGCGCTACAAATGCCGGCGCTTGACTCCAATAACTTTCCCCTTTCGGCGGGAGTCAAGCCTTTACTTGAATCGAGAAATTCTTTGAGACACGAATCGGACTTTAGTTGAATTGAATCGCAATTATTGGCCAACGAGTGAAGGATAGCAATGGTTCCGCACGCGTTGCCTATCGTTTGACGCATGAAATACACGTCAGAGACTTCACTCTCTTCTTCTTCTTTGTTAAGAACTTCGGTATCTTCGGTGGAATCACTTGTCTTTTCTTTATACGGAAATAATAGTATCAGCGAAAGGACGGGTCCACCAATGAATTGAAGTAATTCTTCGTCTAAACCGATGACATCAACGAATGCCCATTCATTGGGAACTCCAATGTTTGACAAAAATTTATTCATTACTTCGGGATTTGATTCAATGGGAATCCATTTCGGCCTTTCACTCATTTCTTCAGATTTATGTATAAATCGATTTGAAATTTATATAAAAATAGTTATAAAAAGAAATCAATAAAACGTCAAAACAAGATATTAATCACTGAATAATAGTTTGATTAAACCAACGAAAGATTTCACTAAACATGCGTTCGTCTGTCGAACACAAAACAAAACTAGTGTTAGTGTTAACCAAAATTCCATTCCCTTCTTTATTTTCACCAACTTTCCGAAGGCTTCCAAAAGTTTCGGAAATTTTTTACAACTTCGGGGTAACCCTTTCCCTGTGTGGTAGCAGCTTTTAAATAGGCACTGTTGCCCTCATTAACAATATAATAATTGTTATTAAAAATAGTAGTTAAAATCAGTTGAAATTTTAATAAAGTCATGAATTATATTTAAATCATTTTTAATTTCATGTTATATATTTAACTTTTTTTTTTTGCAAAAATCCCTTCCCTCGTTTATATTCCCGGAATTTGGGAGTTTTGGGAACTTTTAAAAATGGGAAGCTTTCCATTTTGTGACAGCATTAAACCAAACAAAATAGAGGTCTAAAGTTTAGACTCTAAACGATGGCTACGGTTTCAAAATATTCCCAATTTTTTTAACTAAAAATCCGACTATTTTGACCAATGTTTGTATTATTGGTTAATTATGTATTTAATTAGTATTTTTTTCAAATAAAACACAAAAATAAAATTATTGCTGAATTATTAAAAATTTCTTAATTATTTTAATTAAGGTATGAAATTCATACCTTTATACTATGAATTATATCTGTTCAAATCATACCGTATGATATATTTTATATTTATATATGGTTGATATATATAGATGATCTAACTTAGATCATTTTATTTTTAATGTTTTATTTATAAAAGTTGATCCGTTAAATGTTATTTAAAGTTAAATAGAATTAATTGTTTTGATAATGAATTTTGTTTGAAAGTTGGGGTAATTGTGAGGTCACTTCTAATGGGTTTTAAATTTTTTAAGGATTTGTTGAGAATTGAAATTAAATGAATAAAACAAATCAAAACAATTATTACGATTTAATTTTGAAAACAAATGGTTTTTAAAGCTTAAAATCGTAGGGGAGAGGAGTGTGTGTGCGCTCCCGAACCCAAAACCGGTTGTTTTAGGTTTGGTATCTAAGAGAGAGGGAGAGAGAGAGAGAGAGGATAGATCTTCGGGTGAATTGAGTCTCAATTTGTGAGCATTTGTTGTGAGTCTGACGACTATTGAACCGAAGTCTCCATTGGATAAAACTGTTAGCACTGACGAGCGTTGGTAAGAGTTTAAGCTTTAATTTTGCTTCAAATCAAATGTGTATTTCGCTCTTCAAGTGTTCAATAGTTTTATTTTCATTTCTCGATAACTATTTATTTATTTGGATTTCTGTCATTAAAATATGAAAACAATTTTCAACTTTTGATTTGATTTGCTTTTGGGCTAAATATTTGTGTTTATGAGAAACACCGAAACTAATGACTCAATGAATGGACCAAAACATACACAAAACCATTGGTTTTGTTGATCACAATATTATCGTATTATTATTATTATTGTTTTTAATCAGTTTTTGAATATTTTGATAATTTTTCAAAAATTTCACCAAAAACTGACTGTTTTATGGACTCAAGACTTTTGATTAAACAAAAATGAGATTCAATTTTACTTCAAAAATGACTTTATTTCTCAACTTATGATCATTTGGTAAGTTATAAGTGATTTCATATTTTAATTCATAAAAATATTTTAGATTTTAATAAAACATTTGTTTTTAATTTCATTTAAAAACATTTTTCTTATAAAAATGGATTTTTTGAGTGTTTTTTAGTATTAAAATGAGAGTATTTTTGAGTGAAAACAAGAATTTATTGGAAAATAAATTGAAATCAAAGGAAAATATAATATATTTGGAAAAAATGAGTTTAAACTGAAGTCAGAGTTTGTGTTCAAAAAGTATTGAGCGATAACTCGATTAAGTCTTATATAAGAGAAATGGTCTGAAAAATAATAACATTTATAATAATGTCGTTTAAAATATATATTAAGAAAAGCGGAGAATAATGTATGAAATGTTCTGAAATGAGTCCATATTTTATATATAAATAATGATTGTCTTAAATCAGAGCTCAACTCTAAAACTCGTGGTTTAGTTATTCAGAGTCAGAGCTCTCGAATACAAACGAGTCTTTTGGCCCGAAGTATACAAACGTTTCCCGAAAATAAACTCATTATTATTAGTTTAAATGTGTTTTTATTATTAATATATTATTATTGCAATTATTATAACAACTCTTCCCAACTCTTTATTTAATATTTGGTCTATTCTTTAGTCTATTCTTCATAACAATTGACTTATTTTTGAGCTCTCATTCTGTGCTATTGGGAACTGTCGACTGACTACAAACAAAGCCGAAGAAGAGTTATTTAATTTGAAGATAACTCTTGAGATTCATTTTTATTTGTTTAATGACTTATCCCTAATCACTGTTTTTTGAATTGAGATTTTGATTGCACTCCGACTCGACTACAAAACTGTTTGACTGACAGTTTGTTTTATACGTATTTTTATTGCTTTTGATAAAAATTTATGGAAATATTTTATTATTTTTGCCATTTTTATGGCCGAAAATTTAATCTTATTTTAGTTACTTTTTTCCTGAGAACTGATAGCATTTATCACTAAAAGTAACTGAAAAATAAAAAATAAAATGACAGCAAATTGGAGAAAATGTTAGTCTTATCGCTGCCATAATAAATATATATACAAATACCTGTCCTCTTATGAGTGACTGCCACGGAAAACAAGTTATGGCCGCAGAAGAAAACTTGTGATTTATATTAGTTGCAAAGGATTCAACTCTTTTTTCATACCATTTCAATGAATGATTGATTGATTTTTCCATTCAATAAATACGTTAATCATTAGTTTTCTTGAAAATATTCACTAAATTTATCAGAAAATAAATAGTATTCATTTGAGTGACAGTCAGAGGAAAAGTAGAAAACCAATTAACAATTGGATGAGTGACCACTGGTTGGGCCATAAAAGTAAGGGAAGGCTGTTTTGTCTTATTTCAAGTACTTCTTTAGATCTGATTTTAATGATAAGCGTTTTGTTATATTTTAGATGTGAATGGAGTCATGATTCACATGAATCCTATTATTGTTATGATTGTTGTCTAGCATTAGATTTAATGTCTTGACTTCAATGATATTTTTGTTCATTTAATTTGATTAATACCGCTTTTTGGATATTTGATGCAAACCAGTGCTGTGGAGTGCCTGCAGTGCCAAAAACACATTAGTTTTACTGATATTACGTTAATATAATATTAGAGCATATCTTACCGTTTGTTTGTTCTCTGCTTTTTATCTCTGGTTTTGTTGCACTCAAACAGAACTTAGTTTTGAGAGAAATTTTAACTGAATTCACGATTAAAATAAATTTATTGTTATTTGAGTTTTTGAATTTCACATTTGTTTTAGTTTTTGTTGTTTTTTCTTTCACTTATTAACTAATATTTTATTCGTCAAAAAATTATAACTAATCCTTTACTTCACATTTGAATTATATATAATTTGTTTGAGTTTTATATCTAGACTTTAATTATTCCTGAATTTTATTTAAACAAAAGTTTGAAATATTTTCGCTTTTCATTCGATAATTGCATTCATTGTCAGTCATTAATTCTGAGAAGAGTCTAAAATACTCTGAATTTCAGTTAATTTTGTGTTTAGATTCAGTAAAAATGAAAAAAAAACAAAATGAATTCAATTCAATACAATTATTCACTTCTGAGGTCTAATGAAATTCACGAAAAGAATTCAGAAAAGTTTAACACAAAACGGATTCTTAAGTTTTTTCTTAACAGAAATTAATTGATTGCTTCTAATATATTCTAACTTTCAGTAAAACTAATATATTTTGAAATTTTATCGAATAATCTCTTCATAAAAATACATATTTTGTCTGTAAATTAAGTAATTTTGATTTTTTCAAATAAATTATTATTTGGTTTTTTAATGATTCGCTTTTTGGTATAAGTCTTAAGATGGAGTGTTTTCTTAGTATTTATGCCACACCTAAACCTTCAAAGTCACTGAAATCCAAATATTTGGATCAATTGTTTTTACTTCAAGGGATGTAATTCTTGTTGAGAATAATTTTGACGAAAAATTCATAAATCATTTGAAATATGATTTTTCTCTCATTCTCTCAATACATAAATCAATTTATTTCTTTCAAATCCTATTTCATATTCTATTCATTAATTTGTTTGAAATGTTAGTCAATGTATTCATTAAGTGAACCACTTTTCCATTGATTTCTAATGTGAATAATTCACGAAAAGATTTCATAATAAAAGTCGAAATAAAACAATAAATTAAATGAATTTTATCGCCAGAAAAAGCATTTCATATATTAGTTTAATGTCGTTAAGAAAAGAAGGAATTCCTCTCCAATTCATCTTACAGTGAAAGTAATCCCTACACATAAGTCATAGATTTTATTTATTAAAGTGAGCAAGGTAATTGACTGATTGAATGGAGAGTATAATCGCAATAATTTCTTTTTTTGTCCCATGAATTCTAATTTATAGTCTTTTGGTTTGAAATTTAATCTCAAATTTGAGGTGAATTTTTATTATAATTGTCGTAAGATTTTGAGAAAACAAATTCAACTCTTATTTAAATCACTTTTCATATCGACTTTTTGGGAGAAAAGGTTTACTTTTTAAGAGTTAATGTTTTATTTGTGATCGAAATTCTCGATAAGAGGCCCCCAAACTATGTAATGCTGTGACAGAATCCCAATCATAAGCCAAACCCAATCGAATAGTTTTGTATGAGATTTAAACTCGAGATTGTTTTAAATGGTTTTAATTCTCTAGAAATGAGACTCAACTGTGAGTTATGGAATCATTAAGAAATACTAAGAATAATAAATCATTTAAATGGAAAGTCTTTTACAAACATTCAAACTCTTATCTAAATTCAATTTCAAATATCTCTCGCCTTTTGTTTGAACCCATATTTGTTAATAAATTTTAAGAATCACTTCAAAGAATGTCATATTTTTTACTCTTTTCTTATTCCGTGTTTCACTCAAATGGAAGCCATTCTAAACTTAAATTCATTAGTTTTGTTCAAAATATTTGTATCTCTTTTTTTTCTTTTAGAAATAATTACTGATTATTAATGAATGAAAAGTTGGAAAACTTGAAAAATAATAGTTGTTTTGATTGAAAAGAAATTTATCATTAATTATGTTTTCCGCTTAAAATTATAAATTAATTGGAATTTTAATTAAAACAAATCGAAGGTTTCAGTAATACAGAGATATTAAGGCCTTTTCCAAACAATTAATTAAAACTTATCAACGATTACTAGATATGAATATTCAGATAATTTACAATTTCTTATTAAGATTTTTATTTAGACTTTTTTTGTCGTAATATTAGCCATAATTTATGCAATTCGTTGTGTCATTCATTGGGAACTTTTTGTTAAAAGAGTTCTACAATAAAAGATATCCTCTTATAATAAATATATATTTTTTGAGATTCTTTTTTCGAAGAGTATTTAAATTATTAAATGCGTTTCAGAGCCTTAAGTAAATGTGAATTATTATAAGTAAAATTAACGATCTCTTAGAGAAGGATCTCATTCGCCAAACATAGATTAGAATCGTGGCAAAGATGTGCAAGCTATTATAACCATGCTAATGTTTCTATGTTTTCATAATAAATTTGCTTCAATTCGTTTCACTTTTATAACTTATTTCCTACAATTCTTTAGCAAACATTCAAATTAGTGGCGATATTTTCATTTTCTCATATATTTTCTTTAATTTACAATCTTGATCATCTTTTCATTCCAAGTTAACATTACTTACGTTGAAATAACATAAACCAAGTAATTGGCTCTCCTCTGTCTCCCTCTCTCTCTCCCAACCACTCAATAATTCATATCAAACGAAATGATAATAAAGAAATTTTTCGATTTTCAGCTCCAAATCATAAATTGAAAAACTAATTACTATTTTCTTCTCTTTGATAGTCATATATAATTCTCGGATAGTTTGGGCTCTTTTCGCACTCAATTATTATGTTCTGTAATTTACATGTATTTTAAGATCTGTTCACAACTTAAAGAGTCAGGACTTCTCATTTTTCGTATAATATGGTATAATATCCCTCCAAATAATATAGATATATATAAAAGGGAATCATTAAAACGTTTTTTTTTCAATTTTTAATGATTTGGGTTTAAATCGTAGAGTTTGCACAAAAACCAGTTCCCTATCATTGCTTTCATTATAAAACTTGAGGTTACGATTAGTTGAGTTTAGTTGTCCTCCAGTTTTCTCTCTCTTGAATTGTAGCGATTATGGGGTCGATTAGAATAATAACTTCAGACCTCTTTTAAGTCAATACTTAAACCAACAAAATATAAAAATACATCAAATCTATTATCAAAAGCAAATCTTTTTCGCAAATCGAAAGCCATTCCGAGATATTTGACTCAAATGTTAAGTTAAGTCATTGTTTTATATGTCGGTTAAAAAGTGTAAAAATTTGGGTCATAACTACTATCAGAAAAGTTCACCGAAAATATTTTCATATAAAAATATAACCAATAATTTAAATCAATGACTGAATAAAAAACCAAAAATATTTTTTTTTTCTGCGTTTGTAAATAAAGTAATTTTCATTTCGGAAATATTCGGAAATATTTCATTACTTCTCAAAAGTTATTTATTTTTTACTTATTTTTCTTAAAAAAAAGTTTTGATTTATTTCTCGCCTTTCATTGAGTTTTAAAAATTCAAAAGAAAATATTTCTTGAAATTATGACTCAAAAACATTATAAACATTTTATGAACAAAAATATATTCTTATTTTCCACTAATCTTTTGAACGTTTATTCAATGAATTTAATTAATTATTTTAATTATGTGTTCGCTTATGAAAAATCGGTTCTCTTTTATAGAGAGTGAAGTCATCAGAAAACATGAGATTTTTATGCATAATATGATTATATCCTAAATATTATTATATTTTCAATTGAATGCCATTTTTGGCCGACAATACACGCGATGCAACTAATGTGTTGGCAGTGCTGGTTGTGTCGGTAGTGTTGGCACAGATGCACATATCGATAGAATAGGCTTTGAATTTCTTCAAATAATTAATGTCTTCTCTTTATTCTAATCTCTCGTCAATTTAGTCTTTAATTATTAATATGATTTTCTCTTATATCCATTGTTTTTGAGAAAAATAGATTCATTAAAATATTCTGTTTGTTTGTGATATGAATTGGTTTTTTGTAGCCAATAGTAGCCAATAGTACCTAAATTATAGTTAATTACAAATATATTCCATCAAAAGAAATATTTTCATTAATTTTGAAATAACTTCAATTCATAAGAGGTTTCATATTTAAAGCCTTATTTCCTATTAGTCTATCGAATGCGTCCTAAAATCCGTATGAAATGAATTCTTTCTATTCAGGGAATGACTGAATGACTGATTAAAATTGAAATAATAATCATTTCCTTCAGTAATTGGATTCTAAATTTGAAAAACATTTTAAATGTTTCAGATGAGTCGATGGGAAACGAATTGAACCATAGTTTTGATGATAGACATGAATAGTCATAATATAATTATATTTACTTTGATTCATATATAAGGAAATGCCTAATAGAATGTCCACAAATGAATTCCTTTTTTTAACTTTTGTTGCTCTCGTCTGTTGTGTTCTTGTAATTTGTTTTGTCGTTTTTGACTTACATTTAAGTGATATATCAATATATGTACCGTCCGTTAACTTATTAGTGCTTTTGTTTCACGCATTTCATTGGTTTTATCTCTGAAACAAAGTTTAGGAATAGTCTTGAAATTGATTGCAAGCCTTATATACATCTTAAACGACTACTGACTGGCAATCTCTGGCACTGGCATTGTCTACACTTCTTTCCCCTTTGATATAAAACAATGAAATACTGTATTCTAGTATTCAGTCTGGGAGTCAGTGATGCGATAAAACAACAAATCTCGTAATGGTATCACTTTTGCGCACAATTCTCCCCTCTCTTTCCCATTCTCTCTCCTTTTTTTTCTGAATTTGAGATCATTTTTCACATAACATATTAATATATGTTTAACCGCTATATCTTTCAATCAAAACGCATTAAATTTAATTTTCACTCCAATTATTTTATAGAAAAGTCTTTCATTGTTTCTAAATAGTTGTCTAAATAGAGCCCAGAATTTGGAGGGAATCAAGTGTTTCTATTTCTGGTCTGTGAAACAAAAAGTGTTAAAATGTGATAACAGTATTACAGCGATTGTAAGGTATGTCTCAATGCAAATGCAGATCAATAACTATTGAGTCCATCGAAGAAGAAAGACTGTGAACCCTCAGAGTGTAAGGTTTTCGTCAATTCTCCGCCTCTTTAATCCACTGTTTTAGGACTTACTTCCAGATGTGTTAGCCTTCAATCGATGTGTTTAATGACTTCTGTTTCAGTGATCGTTTATTTTACTTTTTATAATAAGGCTTTTCCTTAAACTTATATATTGTTTGCATTTTATATTTGAACTCAAACTGAGAGCAGAAAATCAGTTATGAAGTATTTTTTTGAATAAAAATTTCCATAACTATAGCAATGACTTTGAAGTTGAAATGAAATGTTAGGAAATGTTAGAAAAAAAGTTTATGTATTTTTGGCTGTTTTTCAAAGCAATTGTTATATAGTTTTGCTTATATTATACACTGTATTGACTGATATATATTGTGGTGAAGACAACTATCTATTAATTTTTTGTGTGGTTTCATATCCTCATTCTTTCTAAGACCAGACTAGAGAACAACTAAAGCAGGGAATCAGTGAAGCGATTCAGTGATCTCTTCTGTCAGAGAGCAAAGTCTCCGTGAAATTGAAGAGAAGCTCAAACCAATTGGTTTCACAAAAAAACTCACTTTATTTTTATGGATTTAAACTCCTTTTTGAATATAAAGTTAGTATTTATGAACGAAACTCTGTTTTCATTAAAATTAAAGACGACGTTAAACAAAAGCCGATTCATTTGATTCATTCAACCATTTATTTGTTTTATTAACATTTAATCTCTATTTTTAATAAAGACTTATAATAAATGAATGGATCCCTTAAACTGAAATTTTATTTAAATTTGTGAATACAATGGCATTGAATGACACGAAAAACTACTTTAAGTTAACCTCTTATGAGTAATAGTTTCCAAATTGACTTCACTTTTTACTAAACATTTAAGCATTAATTCAGATGAGTTGAGACGTTAACTATTCAGAGATTTACACGAATTTTCAATACAATCCTAAACTCTATTTATTGATTTGTAAAAAGCAATACCAGTGGGAAAGACTTCTAATTAAATGATTGGATGAGAAATTTTGAAACTGACTTCAACTCATTTGGAAACTACTCTACGTTCTCTCCTTTCCGTTGCATTCATTTGTGTGGCGGAGCTGTGAATTCTCTCCAATTGATATAATAGCCAATGACTAGTATATTGAGTAAAACTAACGTTTGCTTTTATATAATGCCTATCAATAGCATCAGCCATCGGTCGTTGCATTCTGGGAGAGCTCACTGTAGTTAAGCAACAATTTATCAACTTTTGGCCAACTTATCGACTATCTATCAAATCAGCTTTACTTTAAGTAACTAAAGCTTAAAGTAATAGAACTCAAAAAATGACAATACTTTCAGACATTTCTACCATTCATTGGATTCCTCTCTCTCTCTCCCTCCCTCTCTCTCCCTCTCCCTCCCTCCCTCTCCC
>JAQFZL010000790.1:0-13229 GCA_034695685.1 Galumna lanceata
GAGTCGGAGGTGTCGACGGAAGTTTCAATTAAGAAGAAAATAATGAAACCCAAGAAAAGTTTAGAAACAACTGAATTGATTGCACCTAAAGAAGAGATAAAACCTTTAACTGAAGAAAAGGTTGAAATTGAAACTAAACCTATCGAAACAACTACTGAATCTGTGACTCTCAAAAAGCCAGAAAAACCCACTATAGAAGAGACTCCATTACAACCAGAGTCGGAGGTGTCGACGGAAGTTTCAATTAAGAAGAAAATAATGAAACCCAAGAAAAGTTTAGAAACAACTGAATTAATTACACCGAAAGAAGAAACGGAAACTTTTAAACCACATATTGAACAGTCTTCTGATAGTTCAGTTGATATTAAACATAAAGAAGAAGAAACAGTTTCCTTCATATTTTCTAAACCAAAATTCAGAGAAGAAAGTCCTGAAGAATCAGTTAAGATAATTCGTAAGCCTTCAAAATCAACAGATGATGTCAGCTCTGATTTTTCCATTACTAATAAAGAGAAACAAATCGATGAAATAACGACTGAAATTTCATTAAAAAAGAAACCGAAATCAATAGCTTTCGCGGAAAGTGATGTCATTAAATCATCTGATGATTCAAAACAAATTGAAAACATCGACGAAACTTTTGAGTCGATTTCATTCAGTTTCCCAAAAAAGAAATCCGTGGAAACTATTGAAGACATATCTGTTCGAATACCCAAAAGAGCAAAAGAAGTCTTTTCCGAAACCTTTTCAGTTGAAGAAAAGAAAAAACAAATCGAAGACATTTCTACTGACATTACAATTAAAAAGAAATTAAAGCCTAAAGTTGTGGAAAGTTCTGACTCAGCTTTTATTCAATTGCCTCAAACAAAGACATCTGAAACCGAAGAGTCGGCTCAACTTACTCTCAAACAAATGGTTGAAATGCCCACAACTGAAGTCGAGGAACATTTCAGGTTATCTTTGAAAAGACATGAAACCGATAAAACAGTTTCCACTGAATTCGTTGCGAAACACAAAACTCTACAAAAAAGCGAAACTGAAATCAAGGAATCGTTTGATTTGGATTTAATGTCGACTAAACCTTCCAAAGAAGTAATCAAAGAATATGAAGAAAGTGCTACCATTCAGGTCACTGAAGTGCCTCAAACCTATTCCTATGACATTTGTGAAGATGAGGCACAACTAACCATCAAAAAAGAATTGGAAATCGAAGAACTGCCGGTTATTACTATTATGAAAGAAATTCAGGTTAAATGACTAAATTCACATAAAATCACTTCATATTCAATCCTTATGTTTAGGTCGAAGAGTTAATCGCAACCATTGATTTGGTAACGGAAGTGCCAAATATGATATCTGTGTCGGAAGGGGACCGACTCTATGTTGTAGAGCGACATAACAGCGACTGGTGGTTCGTTAGGAAACGTATCACTAATGAAAGCGGTTATATTAGATCTAAAATATTAACGGATTCCGTTTCATACACTCATATACTTCAGAATAAAGTCGACGAAAAAATTAAAAGACTACCGGTTTATGAAAGTGAGTTCAAATGTCATTCCATATAATATATTAGAAAAGATTCAAAACCGTCATTTCATAAATTTCAATAAATCTTAAATAATTAATAGCGAGGGCCTTCAGGGGGTTAACCCTCCCTCCTCCCCCCGTTATCGACAAAGTACTAAGGAGTACTTTCCCTCTAAGAAAAATTTAAAATTATAGTCCTTCAAAGTCAAAGACTTGAACTTAAAGTTCATAACTAAATCTTAGATAATAAGTACATAAAATAATTGTAAATCAAATATAACTATATTTTAACGTTAATTTTGCAAAAAAGTCAATAATTAGTGTAAATATACTTTTATTTGATATTTTTCTTTTCTGAAACTTATATTCGTTTTTCTTTAAACTTATTTATAAACAATTAATTAATTCATTTATTATTTAATTTAGTCGAAGAACTCGACGAAACATTTGAGCCAATATTCGTGAAACAATTGGAATGTATCGACACCTTTGCCGGAGAGACAGTAACTTTTGAATGTCAAGTGGAGGGTAACCCCCGACCAACTATTACTTGGTTTAAACACTCGTCTATTCTTAAGTCAAATCATAGAATTCAGATATTCTATGATGAAGACAATACCGCAAAATTAATCATAAAAGATGTTTATCCCGAGGACTCTGGAAAGTATACGGTAGTGGCCAAGAATACAGTGGGCTCCAAGTCATATACTGTTGACTTAATTGTGGAAGGTAATTCTATTTTCTATTTAATCACATAATAAAACCTTCATTTTATAGCCTATTATTCAGACAATGAATCGGTAGCGACGAGTCGGAGAACAAGTATTTCTCGTGAATCGACTTCTTCAGTAATCGACATATTGGAAGGAATACCTCCAGTATTCGCACAACCAGTCGATAGCATTGAAATTATAAGAGGAGAGAAGTTTACGATTGAAGTCTGTGTCAGTACACAAACCAAACCCAAAATTCAATGGATTAAAAACGACAAACAAATTAAAGAATCGAAACGAATAAAATTCAGGTCAATTGATAATATATACAAGTACAAATTCATAATGGAAGTGGATGACGCAAAACCAGAAGACGATGGCATTTATGAAATTATTGCTGAAAACAGTAGTGGAAGCGCTTCAGCGTTTGTCACTGTTTACTCTGAAGAGAAGAAAAAGAAGCCGACATTCACTCAAATATTCGAAGACATTGTTGTCAACGAAGAATCAGAACTGACTCTTAATGTTCGTTACGACGGATACCCGACTCCTGAGATAAGATGGTTTCGAAACGGCTCTTCAGTATTGACTTCAAAAAGTATTATTCAAACCGATTCTGAATACGATAGTAGTCTCACAATTGAAAACATATCGAAAGCAAATCACAGCGGAGTTTATAAATGTATTGCCATTAATTCAATCGGAAAATGCGAACATTCGGCTAAAGTGAAGGTCATTCAAAAGAATTGGATTTTTGTTGAAAAATTACAAGACTTAGAGGTCGAAGAAAATAATCAAACATTACTTGTGGTTAAAATATCAGATGAGGTTCAAGACGTTCGGTGGCATAAAGACGGAGAAGCACTCTATGAAGACGATGACAGATATGAGTTCACTAAAGAAGGATTTTATCGAAAATTACTTATCAAAGAGACTAAAGTAGAAGACGAGGGCGAATACACTTGTCTTTTGGGAAGAGATAACGAGTGTTCCGCTGATCTCATTGTCATAGAATTACCGCCAAAAATAATCACTGAATTTGAAGATAAAACATCTCTTTTGGGACAAACAGTTTCTTTTAATATTGAATTATCAAAAGGTGATGCAATCGTCGATTGGTTTAAAGACAATGAATTAATTGAAACCAATGAAAGAATTGAAGTGAAAATTGATGGCAAACGACAAGTATTGGTAATAAGAGATGTTAACAAAGAAGACGAAGGAATGTATTCATGTGTTTTGGGTAAACAGAAATGTTTGGCAAAACTCAAAGTCGAACCAAAATCTGCAGAATTTACAGTCAGATTACCCGACAATATGACTGTCAATGAAGATAATGAAGTTGAGCTCAGCGTCGAGTTATCCCGTTCTGGGGTTTCTGTTCAATGGCTTAAAGATGACCAACAAATTGATGAAAAAAGATATAAAATCCAATCTTTTGATGAAAAACATACACTTTTCATAAAAAATTCAGAACCGGAAGATTCAGGTCTTTTCAAATGCATTGCAAACGGAGATCAAACACAAACACAACTTATAGTGAAGGCAGACATCCCTGAATTCACTGTCAATTTAAGAGATATTATAGTAAAAGAGGGCCAAACAGCGACCCTTTACGCTGAAGTATCAAAAGAATGGCATAAAGTCGAGTGGTTTAAAGACGATCACAAAATTGAGACAAACGATAGAATCAAATTAATCGAAGAAGGAATTCATCGCAAACTTATTCTCTCGGACTGTACTCTTGAAGATCAGGGAATATATTCTATTAAATTAAAAGATAAAAGAAGTGTCGCTAAAGTGACTGTTGAGAGCGCGCCCAGAATAACAACAGACAAAACCACTTTCTATGCCAAAAGAGGACAGAATTTCATTCTCGAGATTCCATTTGAAGGATATTTACCGCCAAAAGTTGAGTGGAGTTTCGATAATAAAGTAATGAAGACAACAAAGAAGTGCGCCATCGAAGCACTTATGGCTAAAACATCGCTAATAATCAAAAATTTTGAGGAATCAGATGAAGGAACATATGTTTTAAAACTAAAGAATAACCTTGGTGAATGTAGTGCCCAATTTACTATTACTTTGATCTACAGACCGGAACCTCCCGGACGTCCACAAACTTCAGAGATAACCAATGATTCATTAATGTTGAGTTGGACCGAACCCAAGAAAAATGGCGGATCTCCGATAACTGAATATATTATTGAATTCCACGACAAGAGATCAATGAATTGGAAAATATATAACGAGTCGTATAAAATCACAGAAAAACACGAAAAAATTGAAAAACTAAAACAAGGAATGGATTATGTCTTCAGAGTTAAGGCAGTAAATGAGGCCGGAATTAGTGAACCCTCAGAAGAGAGTGAAAGAGTGACGATAAGAGAATCAAAATTAGGAGAAAAACCGATTTTCATTCAAGAATTACAATCAATAGTTAAGGCGGCGCCCAATTCTGAGCTATGGCTTCAATGTATGGTAACGGGACAGCCCTCTCCTAATATTGAATGGTTTAAAGACAGTCAACAATTAATGGCAACAAATAAAATGGAAATCAGTTTTACTGAACAAACAGCAACTCTTTTAATCAAAGACGTAGAGCCCCGAAATGGTGGAACTTATTCTTGCAAAGCATCCAATCATTTAGGAAGTGCTCAAACGGAAGCAATCGTTCAAATCGAGGAAAAGCCGTTCGCAATATTCGATCCTCAGATCACTTCTTTACGTCTAAAACCTAACTCTAATTATCAAATCGATGCAGAAATTAGAGGCCATCCCTTCCCAGACATTGTTTGGACTAAAGATCAACAAATTATTAAATCATCGAAACTAATAGTAATCAAAAGTGAAGAAAACAGAACTCAATTAATGGTCAAAAATATCAAAATAGAAGATTCAGGCGTTTATTGTCTCAAATTATCCAATGATTTGGGAGAAATTAGCTATGATTTTGTATTAAAAATATTAGACAAACCGGGACCACCCGATCCACCCCTTCGAGTAATAAATGTTGAAGAATCTTGTATTGAACTTTCATGGAAACCACCCAAAGATAGCGGTGGGTCTCCGGTTACACACTATTTGATAGAAATGTGTGAAACAAAAATTAAAAAATGGAAACAAATTATTAAAATTGAATCAAATTTATTGACGCATAAAATCCATGAATTGGTTTCTGACGAGGAATACATTTTCAGGATCAGTGCTATCAATGAATTCGGTAAAAGTGATGCCACTATTTCGGAGCCAATTATATGCAAAAGTCCTTTCGGTCAGTGACTTATTTTTTTTGTTTTTATCAATAATTATAATTATTTTTAACTAAAGGCAAACCATCGCCACCGATGGGACCACTCCTTACTTCGGGTAATACTGAAAATTCATTTACTCTAAGTTGGAGTCCCCCCGAAAATGACGGCAATTCACCGATACTCGAATATTGGGTTGAAAAGAAAGAGGTCGACAAAAAAGTTTGGCAAAAGGTTTGGGTTATAAATCTTATAAACAAATCCCAATTATGAAAATTTTTGCTCTAAAGGTGGGATCAGTTGATGGCAAAACATTATCTCTTATGGTAACTGATATGAAGAAAGACACGTCATATAACTTCCGGATATATTGCAAAAACAAAGTCGGAACAAGTCTTCCGTTAGCACCTGAAGAGCCAATAAAACCGACCGGAAGATATGGTCCGCCATCTATGCCGGGACGACCACTGCATGTCTCAGCGATGACTAATACATCGCTGACCCTCTCTTGGAATAAACCGGTTTCTACCGGAGGCGTAGAATTGACCGCATATTATCTCGAAAGACGATTGACTACAGAAAACAATTGGATTCGAGTGACGACTACCGAACCGGACGTCACGTCGTATACCATTGAAAATCTCTCTTCAAAACATGAATATTTTTTTAGAGTTATCGCCGAAAATCCTTTAGGTCTGAGCCCTCCTCTCGAGACTGATTCACCCATAAGACTATCACAGACCGCGAGTAAGTCTTATAAAGATTTCTGTCGATTTAATTCCAAATGTAATCTAAATTACTTAAAGCCCGTCCGGCCGTTCCTACCGGTCCTTTGGAAAGTAATGTTGTCGGTCCCAACTCTATTATTGTCGAATGGGGTAAACCTGAGACCGATGGCGGCGTACCTATCATTGGATATGTAGTGGCGGTAAGGGATTACCGAAGAACGATGTGGATAGAGGTATGTCTAACCGATAATACAATACAAATCCAATGTAATAACTGTTAACTGATGGACAGGTGGCTCACGTCAGTCCTGAAAACCAACGCCTTCAGATTAAAGACTTACAAGAGGACAGACAATATTTAGTCAGAGTTATGGCACAAAATGAGGTCGGATTAAGCGATCCCTTGGAAATGGAAGAACCAATTCAAGTGACTCGACCTCAGGGTAAGTCATTTTTGACAAAATCACAAATAATAGGGAAAAACCGAAAGAAAAAAATCAATAAAAATAATTATAAAAACAAATACTTTTTAAATAATTGTATAAATTTTGAGTACATTTTTCAACCAAATTTGAAATATTAATAATTCTTATGATTTTATTCAGATTATTCTGAAACGATAGCCGAGACAGAGATAGAGAGGGAGGACACCCCTTCAGTGAGTTATACCACAACAGAGACCACTTCTTCGTGGATGAGAGAAGCAAATGTGGAACCACTGGTCTCTTCGTATACAAGACATCGACTCATCGATAGGAGAGAATATTTTTTCAAACTTTGGTTTCACTCAAAAACTCTTTTCAAATAAATATTTCAAAAAATGTTTGAAATAAGTTTTCAAATAACCATTTGATGTGATATTTACTCATTTTGAGGACAAAACCTTTATTTTGACTGAACTTTGATTTATTTGTTAATCATTTAAACCCCAAAAAAGCCAATTATTTAAAGTTTAAACAAATTTTAGAGATTTATCTATTGTTTTGTTTTTCGTCGTTAAGTTTGTCTTTAATTAGTTGTTATTTAAAAGTAAAATTTATGTTAATTACGATTAAAAATCAATTTATTCAAAATATTATCTCTTTATTTATTTAATCCTTACCTTAAGTGATATCACTTCCAATAGCCTGACATCAGATGACGGAAGAGTTGGCCTCCAAATGAATACCACAAAAGATGTCATTAAAGTTCATATAATGTCAAAAAATGTCAAAAACATATATTTGAGGTCACAATGGGTTTAACACAAATCTTAACTGTTTGTAATCATAATTAGTCATTGATTATCTTGGTAATATCACTTGGTTATTTCATTTGGTTATAGAAGCGATACTTTGAATTGACCCTCACTATTGGCCTTACTATTGATTAAATCATTAAATAACTTTTTAATTGATATCAAAATTAGATAACAAACAAAAAATTAAACTCAACGTTAAATATAAAAAAAATTAATTGAAAACAAAAACAAAGCTTTTTTAGCGCTCTTTAAGTGCTTTAAAGTTTAAGCCCTTTGTCTGTCAAACAATTTATCTTTGATTTCGTCACAACCCTTTTGGCTCAAAAAAAATTTATAAAATAAGTTTTAAAATATTGAATATAAAAATAAATTTAAATTATATATAAATTTCTAAATTATTGAAAACAATTTAACAAATAATATTAGTTTTAATTGAGTTGAGATTTTGATTGTTGTGTTAATATTAGTTTTCATTCAAAATTAGTATATTTTTTCATTAAATTAACTAAATATAAAAAAAAGTTAATTTTAGTCATTTTATTTTTAAAGTTTTTCTAAAATACCTCTAATATGCTCTAGGGTTGAGACGAAAATACCCCACCCAAACCCTCCCTCGGAGTGAGGCTTTTTGTCATATCAGCTAAAATTTATGATTGACATCATTTTAATCACTTTCTTATCAAATGTAAATATTTCTAATAATTTCATAGATTAACCATGGTCATTTGTCATAATCTAAATATGATTCGTCTGTCACTCTTCTAAAGTTTATATAAAAGTAAAGCTCCAAATTAATGACTACCCGACAGAAATAACCCAATTTAAGGTTAAATTATTTAATTTATTTTATTAAATTTTATATATTTATGCAAGATTATCTTTATTAAACATCAGGCAATGAAAGTGTAAATCGATGTTTTTTGTCAAAAACTCGAAGGAACAGACTTTGATATACAGTATTTATTAATATTATTTTTAATACTTAAGGGAAGTATTTTGAGAAAAATACCGACCCTTTAATTAAAGCGATTTTTGATTTCCTACTTTTCCTCAAATATAATGATTTTATTATGAATTGGTTTCCAAACATTGTTTTCTGATTAATAGGAAAAATGATTGAAGTCTTAAATGTGAAAATCATAGCATTTTTCAAATTTTCAAACCATTTTTGGACAATTCTTGGTTACCCCACAATTCAAATGTTTTGTTTATTGATATAAAGCGATTTTTTAAGGAAATGATTATAAAATATAACAAAACTATTTGTCGATCACTAACAGAGAGTCCGAGTGCTGAATGTTTGGCCCAAATGTTTATTTAAAAAATTATTTTCAAAATATAATTCAATATTATTGAGTCAATTGTTCTCAACAGACAATCATATCTTCAAATCAAAACCCTTTGTCTGTAATTTGTGTTTCAATTTCTTTAAAAATGAATTTCGTTTTCCTTAGAAAAAAAAACTCAAATAAATACACAAATTATTATAATTTATATAATTTACTGATTTTTTCAAACTTTTTTATGAAATTTTCATTTTATTTCAAACCATTATTTCTTCTTTTTTTTTGTTTTTAATATAAAATTTTATAACAAAATATCAAATTCATAGTAATTCTGTTTTTTATATCATATTTATGATCAAACCTTCAGTCTTAAAGTATTATATCCAGGAAAAATTTTTATCATTTCTTGCTTGTTAATTCATTTTTAAATTTTCTAATAAGTTGATGAACAGCTTTTTTCCCAACTTTTATATTTACTGTCAGTTAAAAATTATTTAAAGGCATTTAAAAATAACTTTAAGCAGTTTTTGCATAAAATATCCTATTTTAAAATCAAAATACCACGGATTTTTTAATACAAAAAATATCTTGTCAAAATAATTAATATTATTGAAAATAATAAATTTATAAAAAATATTTAAAATTTTTAATTATTTAATAATTTTTTTAAAAGTATTTATAGACAATAATGACAATGAAATTTGTTTTATTAAACTTTAATTATAAACCAAATAATGATTTTCTTTTATATAAAACAAATGTCAATAAAAAAACAAAGAATTTTTTTATTTATTGACTGAAAGATTAAATAAAATAAAAAATGTTTTTATTGTTAATAAGATTCTTATTTGAGAAACAATTTGTTTTTTTTAATGAATTATTTGTTTGAAATTTAGATCACTTTCTAAATATTATTTGAAAAAAATAACTGTTTTTTTAGAATTATAGCGAAAAGACAACTTTGAGCCACAAAACGAAAAGATGAAACATTTGACGGTTAAAAATAATTATTTTGTGTTTATTTTTAATGTTTTGAAGTATCAAAAGATAGTCGATATGTTTTGACCCATATTTTCAAAGTACTAATAATATACTCTAATATTGAAAAACTGGTTTATAGTTTCAGTTGTTTTGTCTAAAACTGAAGATTGGCTTTCGATTCATTGACTTTTCTCAACATTTTCTCAAACTAGAGCTCAGACCGTTTCTTAGAGAAATCTTGTATAATGAGAATAACCAAGATACATTATCAAGTTGTACTACATTTTAACACAATTTCAAATTAATGAAGAAAAATAAAGTTTTATTCCTTTAAAACTTACCTTGATTCACAATATTGTTTATATCTTTCTCATTTAAAAAACTTAATCAGAATAACCTTATTAAGAGCTAATTCATTGTATTCCTGGTAATACCACTGATTTCTCCGAAGCAAATCTCAATTTCAATTAAAAAGTTGTGTCAAACAACCTTGGTGGTGATGTCAGCGGTGGTGGTGGTCGTCACCTGTGAATAATTTCTCTGAAATGACTAGAATTTTGATTCAAATATAAAGTAAAGAATTTTAATTTTATAATTTTTTATATTAGTATTAGAGTTGTATTCGTATTTGAGGTCAAACTCAGAATTTATTAGTCGATAAGAAATTTTCACTTCAATTCACAATTAAATCGATTTCTGAAAAATTCTGTTTAAATGATTGAATGGAAAACTTGAAAATTTTCTTAAAACTCTCCATAAAAGTAATTAATGGCTTATCAGAGATGATCAACGATTAACTTTTGATCACAAATAGTAAAGTCAGCATATTTTTCATTTGGTCTAAAATTAAGGTTAAATTTTTGGCATTTGTTTACCTTAACCTTCATTTTTCTTATACTTTAAAACTCAAAATATTTAAAATATAAGAAATTCCATTAATTTATTGCTTTTAAAGACATTAACTCTTTTTCCAAAAATTCCTTAATTTTAAAAGTTCTAAATAAAATGATAAACACATTAAGAGTGAAATTTATATAATTTTTATAAAAGCAGTTTATTGTCCCACTATTTCTGACGAATTTTATGACTCTTGCAACTTTTAAGTCCTCCATTTTTAGTCATATAATTAATTTGAATTTTTCCAAAATTTTTGATTTGATTTTAAAACTTTTGATAAAACTTTATATAATTTTCATTTAATATGATATAACCCCAACTCTAAACCCACACATTTCTCATCTCTGAGTTTGAGTAAAGTTATATTTCAAGGATTTTCATGTTTTTTAAGACCAAATAATTTATAATATTATCGCCAATTAGTTCTTCAAATCAATTACTTGATAAACACTTAAATAAAACATAAATAGTTTTAATGAGCTCTAAATGAGCAAGTTTATTTTTTCTAATAAAATAAATTATGATAGGATAATTTTTCTTGTTAAATTATAAGGAATATTGATAAAAGATTGTACTAGATAAATCTTGATTTGTCTTATTCAATATAATTATTAATACAATGAATATATAAATGTATTTCTATTTTTTGTGTCAATTTTTTATTTAAAATTTCTAAAACAATTGCAATATTAGGGATAATATGAATTTGGTTATAGTTGTCAGTAGTTGTCAAAAGTTGGCAATAATTTTAAATATAATTTTTAGGTCCGAATCAAAAGGAAATTGATTTGAGCCGTCCCTGAGTTATAGACATATGATTAAAATAGAAACAACTGAAGTAAATCCAACTCAATATCATTGAATTGATTTGAGATTCAATTTTTTGAACATATTTTTAGTGGAATTTGAAGCAAAGAAATGCCATTTAGAATATCGTCTGAACTAAACGGCGACTCAGAACAGGAAATAAGAGTCAGTGGGTTATTAGGGAAGGATCTCTTCACTTGATTTGAAGGCTCGAATTGGGTCGACAAATACCAGTGTTTCGAATACCAATCACTCGACTCACAGTTAATGCAATACTAACGCAAAAATCTTCAGTCGGCGCTCGAACTCACTTAACGTCAGATCTAATAATTTGTGAAAACTATTTACTTGTTTTAAGTATTTATTAATAGCTCTCGACTTTCTGTTTACCTTCTTATCCAAAATATTTGTTTAGCACATGTTTAGCGCATCCCTCATGTGAATTATACCCGAGCAACAACTCGAATGTCTCATATGATGTTCAAATCACCAAGATTCCCTTTATGGGTAAGTCATTCATCTTTCTTAAGTTTATCTCAATTTTCAACCACTTGTTAACCCTTACATTCTTTAATAATAATTGGATTTTGAAGATTTACTTTAGAAATAGTATAAGAAAAGGTTTTTCCACTCAAGTTAACATTGAAAAGTGTTTGTTTACCTAGCTAATAATGTTAAAAAAAATTCAATTGAAGATATTTTGCCAAATTCATCGACCTATCATACATTGATTTTACTTGCTAGGTCATTAATTGTAATTATACGCTTAAAAATATATAATTTTAACTATTAATAGAAATTTTTTAAGGATTAAATAATTTGATTAAAAAGTAAAAATGATCACGTTCAAATGTTAACATGTTAAATCATAATGAAATGAATTATTAATATTATCAATAAATAGATGTTTAAAGTTTAGAAAAGTTGGAAATTCATTAAAAGATGTATTAATTAGATTATTATTGCGATTCACTTGAGTTTTGCTAATTTTAGTGACGAAATACAGAAATCCGATTAAATTCTTATTTTAAATTTTAAAGTACTCTAAAAGTCTTGATTCAAGTCTTGAGTAAATGTAAATTACTATTTATTGCCGAATGAGTGTATGTTTTAAGAAATGCCTTAAGACTTATAGAAATAGATTAATGACATAAACTGCCGAAAAATAGTAGTTTCGATGCATTAGTTTTGTCCCACTTTTCTGATACTTCTTTAGACCAATCATTGGAAATGAATCGACAAAATAGTGGTCTTAAAAGTAAAATCAAATATCTTTATATAATATGAGAGTCTTTTCATTTCCTGTTCACACGATATAATCCTTTCTAATACTTTCTTCAAACAATTTTTAGTAATTATCAGATAATTTCCAAATTATTTAAATACTCGTTAAGACTCTAAATATTTATTCACAAATTGTTTTTCAAATTACATTCAATTAAATATTAGATTCAATTTAATATATAATTAGTAATTTCCTTACCATTAGAGCTCAAACCAAACTATATTAGTCTCAAGTGATTAATTCAAACAATAACTTACTTTTGATTAATTTTAAATTCATATGATTAATACCTTTTGCTTTTTTGTCGATTCAATTAATATAACTTTTTCTTATTTCTAATAATATATCATATTTTCCAAACCAAGGGTTAATTAATTCAAAAAATTAATTATTGCAACAAAAATGAATGACCAAAATATAAACCAAAAGTATATTAATCAAATATAACTAAGTTTTGAAGGCTATTACCATATATTTCTTTTCAATATATGTATTATAAATATAAATAATT
>JAQFZL010000791.1:0-13228 GCA_034695685.1 Galumna lanceata
TACCCCCCCTGTCGCGCGGCTCAGGGGGGGTATAGCTAGAATACCCCCCCTGTCCGGACGAAAAAGGGTACCCCCCCTCGCCGAAGGCGGACCTTGGCCATCCCTGGTTTAAAATATGAAGGGCTGTGAAGTCAGTGAAGGGCTGAGACAACAACTTTAAGAGCAAAATTACATTTAAGACTCACATTTATGTATTTATAATGAGCAGGATAGTTTTAATGTTACAAAATGAATACACAAAACAATGAGAGTCAGTGTTGGATAAAAAGTAAAATGATAATTTTGAACTTTGCTAGACACTCTTTTTAAATTAAACAAAAATTGTAAACAAAATACAAAATTACCATATTTTGTAATTTGATATTTTAGTAATAAATTTAATTATTTAATTTTAAATTTATAATTACAACTTAACTTCTAATCAGTTAACTAATTAATTACAAGTAATAATTAAGCAAGGCACTTACTTTGATATATCAGTGAACACTAGCATACAATTGATAATAAAATACTAAAACACTGATAAAATAGTTTAAGATCTTATAAATACTTTGAAATTATTTTCAACGAATCGATTGAATTCATAATAAAATATGAATTCAATTTGATTTCAACCAAACATTACTTTCATAAACAAATAAAAATAAATCAATTAAAATATCAACAGTATATTAGACATATATTAGTCAATAAATATCAAATAATTAGACTTTAATTGTTTAACATAAAAGTTATGGTTATTATAATTTATGAAACTTTATTACTGTAAAAGTGAGTATAGAAGTGATTCAAAGTTCAATTTAATTAATATAAACAATTGATATGAACAAGGTTCAATTTTGAGGAGTAAACAGATCAATAGCGAACACTCCATTGGTTTTCACAAGTTTATCCTTTATTTGAAAATGATATTTTAATATTAAATAATATTACTCAAAAACACCATGCTAAAGTTAAAAATTTACATTTCTTTTGAGAGTAGTTTGCGGATATTTGAAGCATGGTAATTTTAATCTTTAAAGAGTCGATATGTAAAATTTTATGCAAATTTTTTATCAGGTTTTTAGTATAGATTTCAAACATAACATTAATTTGATGAATGATTAACATAAATAAGTGTACTTGCTAATCAGATTAATAGGTATACATAATTAGGTTAATTTATGTTTAAAGTAAAAACAAAAAAAAACCCAAAATGTAAATCAAATGAGAAAATCGGCGAAATTCTTTGATTGATTTAAATAAATTTTTGCATTTTTCTGTTTATTTTCTTTCTATTTTGTCGGACGTCTAAACCTCTCTTTTGAGGGTATAGTAAAGGCATAAGTGGTATACCATTGAAATACTAAATATTTGTGTTCAATATATAAATCGATTGATTATTTGTGAGAAAAGAACTGTTGGCACAGAATTACATTAAAAGGAAGTTCGGGATAATTGAATAAATAGAATGAGAAGACTATTATTGTCAAAGTGTTAACAAAATGATTGCGAGATTCAAATGATTCATCTGTTAGTTGAGGGCAAAAGTCTTTTAATTTATTTGATTACTTCGGATACATATTCGCAGAAATGATTACAATTTAAAAGAATAAAAGGAATACACGAATGAGTGAATACGAATAAAATTGATGGGAAGTTAGCCGTCGAGGCTTTGGTGAGAAATGAATGCCTTTTCTTGTATTGATTGCTAACATTGTATGCCTTAACGACACGCGACTTCTGAGTGCTTTTGAACGATAATCTCCGCCCAAATCCATTAAAGGGGACCGAATGAGGGAAACCACTAAATTTTGATTAAGCATTATATGAAGCGAACACAACATAATTCATATCAGACTCGAAGAGTGTTTATCCAAAAAAGTATTAAAGCGTTTGATTGTGGATTTCATCCAAAAGCCAAATAGTCTTTTAGCCAAAGCCATGCCTTCAGGCTTTTAGATGGAATCACAACTTCGATATCAATTGGCTTAACATTAAAAGTAAACTTTTCGTATCAAATCTGTCGAAAGTTTTTAGAGCGAAATATATTTATCTTTAGTTTGAGCTCAGAATGACAACAGAGAATGCATTAGCAATAGTGCAGAGCCAGTGATCGGCCCAACGGTCGCATCTTTCCATTTATTCGTTGGCATTTGTGACCTATTAGTTGAGGCCATACATCAACGGATAAAGTGCTTCAATATTTGTTTCTCTCTTAGAGTTAGTCCTCACACTTATGTCATTCATTCGATTTCTCCATTTTATCGTTTAAGTCAATTCACTTCAAGTTTGAGCACTCATTCCCTTTAAAGCTCATTGAATGCCATTTCAAGCAATTTTGTGGGTCTTCTATATCTGGCTATATCTGACTCCCACCTGACTTCATCACTGCATCACTTCATCACTTTATCCTAAAACTGATAGAAAGCCAGAGCTTAGAAAAAAATTGGCACCAAATTAAAGTGATGGCAGGAATGGTGTCACTAACGGTAACTCTCCACTACTCTATTGATATGTACAACAATACTGGCACTGGTAGTGCACCACCTTTTAGAACACAATCTCTCAATCATTCTCCAAAACGAGGCATTGCATCGAATTCTGTTTGAAGTCCTCCGGGAAATATCAGAGACAGAGTGCATAGAAAGTGCACTGCCATTAACTAACCTCTCATCAAAACAATATTTGAGTTCATTTAGGAATAATATATGGAAAATGTGTCACATCTATACATCTTATTCTATACTTTTCTGTTTCATATCATATCAGACTAATGTTAGGATCAATCGATTCTAATCTCACAATTTGTCAGATTAACGTTTGAGTCATTTATAGTAAAGGTTTGAGAAAAATAAAATCTTAAGTAAAAACTTTGAGATTTAATGAAAAGAATTTGAATGTTTTAAGGGCTGGTAATAGTAATAGTGATTAAAAGACGGAATGCCTTTTGAGAGTTTTGTTCGTAAACAAGTTGTTGCCTAAAATCACTATAAGCCTAACAATACGACACTTGAGTTTTCTCTGGGCTGTGAATTGGGAGCTATGATACCAACGCTAAGTTGAATACAGCTCTGACTACTGCTCTTATCAGAGCTTTTCCAAGTTCACACTAAAGCTATATCTGTGCTGCAATAGTGTAGGTTATGTAGACATCCATTGCCACTGTTTGAGAGTTGAAGTGTTTTCCCCCAGAATTGGAAATGCATTCGTTGGCTTTAATGCATTTTCTGTGTTTTCGTTCTTCGTTGGACATGTCGTCTCATATGGAAGCCGTGCTCTCGTGGGTTTCAGGCTTAACATGGATTTTCACTATAGGTTAGGGCATCTCTTTCTAATATTTTTACTTGTTTTGGGCTCAATGTTTAGAGGTTTAGGTAATTTTGAGAACTGTCGACATGTGTTGAATGTCGTCGAAGAGAACTACTCTAACATTTGCTTTGAGTCGTAAAACGAGACACAAGTAGTAAAAGATATATAACAAACAAAATAGCGTTTCTCACATTGTCTCACATCTCACCTCTTTCTACCTCTCATTCTGTTTCAAACAAAAAGCTCTGCTCTAATGTATTGCACACAACATTGTATTTGAATTGTTACAAACCTATTACTCTAAGACAGAACAGAACAACAGCTCTATTGCATGTCGTGTTTGATATCAGATATAAAATATTTGCTACAAAATCACATTCAACTCAAACGCATTCATCACTTCATAAAAAAGAGATTCTCTTTTGGCTCAACTTTTTTTGATTCTATAAAAACCAAAAAAAAAGATTTTAATATTGAAATGAAAGGAAAACTCTATAAATAAAAACTCATTAATCGATAAAAAAATGAAAACTTTCTGATAAATTCAGTGTTTGGAGGGAACCCTTAGCACACTATAACCCCCACCTATGAAATGATGTTTTGCACGAAAGAGGTTTAGTAAATGTTTGGAGTATAGCCTCCGAACAAAAAGGAAAGTCATGATTAAGATTATTAAAGTGAAAAGTGAACAGAATGTGTGTTTGCATTATTGGTGTGTAATAGGAGTGCTATCAATCTTATTGTGTTTATCAGATCAAAAGTGTCACATAAAAGCCAATACAAAGCAAATGATGAAACAGTATTAGAGTCAGTGTAAAGCCTCTGTAGGCATAAGTCTATTATTATGAGTACGTGTAATGTAATACCGCTCCACTTAGAGAACCAAAAGAGAGGATCATATCGTTGTGCAAAAGCCAATTGAATGCCATTCTCTCTATATTTAGATCATTAATGATTAGGTTATTATTTGGAGGGAAAATGTGGTAACAATTAGCTCATATCTAACTTACGACTAATGCATATCATGACTGGAGAGTACTGCATATGACTCGTCCAGACGTGTGCTTGTGATGTATGGGCCCAAAGTTTGACTATAGATATATCGCCTTTTAATATCTGTCAAATAATATCAAAACTAAAAGTCAGTACTTTTCTCTATTAGGCCTAAAAGTGAGCAAATGATGGGGAAATGGATGAACAAGAGATGCACAGAAATGAGTAGAAACTGAGAGTGAGAACCGAAGCTGAGAATTGATATCGACTGTATGCTATCCAAAGTCACACGTTATGAAAGGCCTTCAGTGGAATGGATGCGTCAGCTGCCAAACGCCCATTTAATGAAATATGAGGACTCGATCGGCTCTGACTTCCAATACTGCCAACAGCGCTACGACCAGATTGAACAGTGCAAGAACTGTGTGATCTCCTACTGTTTGGGAACAAACAGTAGGCATTATCGTCGCACACATACGGACTGATTGCCTCATATCGCCTAATATTATAATAGTAACGCTAGGATGCATTCATACGGCCTCACACTCACTGTTCATTGCCTGTGCAATGGCTGTTCAATAGCTGTGCAATTCTTTGCTTCAATATTGAGTAAAACCACAATGAATTACATGACTATATGATGGCACGCGTCAAACCATCCGAACCGATGCCAACAATCGATGATTTTTCATGTCTTTAATTCAATACATTTTTTTAACAAAATTATGATTTGATTTCTAATTAAAAGTCGATAACAAATAATTTCTGATTTCAATCAAATTGGTTTTCAAACGGTTTTTGATAGTTTTGTCACTTAATCGATAGAATGCCACCCAATGTGTCACTCATTGAGATGTCAGACAGAGATGTGGTATATTGGATGAGATCAGTTTTTGACAAAAGCTTATCATTGAATGGATAGACAGGAATATTCTATATATTTCTTTATACTCTTTATTTTCTAAGTAGTTTTCAATGGAGAGCGTATTGTCCAGAAGCCAATTGAACAGCTATATGACCACCTGCACAACTACAGCACAAGTAGTGCACTGTATGAGCGCTGCACCAAAACTCGATCTATAGTCATAGCGAACGACTTTGGATTTGGATATTCTTTTGGAAATTTCTTTAGGTTTCAAACCATTTGAGTGGCACTGAATGGGAACCCCTGCATATCGTATCGAAAAGAAATAAACTATTTTCCATATCCTATGTGGTAGTCCTCAGTCGCAGTTCTCAATCGTTCATAAATAAAAGTAAAATAAGAGAATATAAGGAGTGGTCTAAAAATAGTGGAATCTATCCTAAAGTCGAATAAATGGCATTATTTGGGTTCACATTTTCAAAGCACATCTGGGAATGAAAGGCAGACCTCTTTTCATAGAGAGATTGGCATAACATTAATATCAAGAATATTAGGCGCGAAATAATGGAGAAGCGATGCATTCATTGATGACTGGCATCACATCAGTGACTGACTAACTGTGCAAATGATTACACTTTTGCACTAAACACCAGAACAAGTGGTTTGATTCGAAACGCTTTGCATTAGCCCTTCGATTACTATCTCTGTCTGAAAGTAGTTTTCATAATATTCTTGTCATAACGCATATTGTTCTACAAAATTTTGTGTCATTTCCTTTGCTAAACAAAACTTCTGGCACAGCATAACAGCACTTAACAAAACAGCACTTAATTTGCATGATATTGAATTGATATTGCATTGGATTTGATGCACAATCGACCAAAACTATACACATATTTACATACTATACGACAAATCCCTCACAATTCCATTCAAATCTCAAACTCATATAAAGACAATACTTTCCGACAGCAAAACTCAATCTCTGACGGCTTCGTAGGAGTGTTTTCATCCAAATTATTGGTAAATAAAGTTTTGCAATAAAAATCTCTGAACAAACTTAATATCCACTGAAAGTCGATAACAAAACAGAGAAATCATATCCTTTTCGTTAAATCTCTTCCATTATTTCATTTCATTATTACTTTGAAATAAGGTTTGAATAAACGTTTACTTAAAATCTCAGACTTTATTTCATTTTGTTTTTTGAATATTCAATCTATTATTGAATGAATAAATTAATTTTAAAATCACTTAAAAACTTGATTTACAATTTTATACAATAGTTTTCATTACATTAAACTCAGTATTTATTTACAAATTCTACACAAAAATCAAATTTAAATAAAATACGTTTAAATTAAAAACGCATTGAATAACAAAAATTTTAAATAACTTACAATTAATGGAAAATTTGTGCTCTTTTTCATTGTGTGAATGAGTTTTGATTTTTTAGGAAAACGAAAATATATTCTGACCTAAAGTCCAAATCATGTTCAGAGATAAAGGAAAGGCATTTATTATCTTTTTAGTGTAGGCCTGAACGCAGAAAAGCCCAAAGAATTGCTTCCATTAATGTTTCTGATACTAGAGTTATGCGAATCCAGATTTGGTGATGAAGACGATGACAGTGACGAGTCCTCAACACTCAGAGTAGAGCCTTCCCTCTCACTGTTGTTATCATTAAGGGATAGAGCGTCAGGTCCTGAAGATATATATTCAGGAAACACTTTGCAAAGAAATGTATTTGATTTGGAAACGGAACCGTTGGACAGACGATTATCATTTATATCCGACAGAGAATGGTTTGACTGCGGATCAATTATGGGTCGAATACCGTTATATGGGTTGTTGAATGGGTCAGCATTTGTAGACATTAGATGTGGAACCGGTGCAGACAATTGTATGTGTGAGTGATGACTGGTATTACCTGTGAATGAGCTGCCCGTCACTGCTTTCGATGGATGACTATTGAAATAATTATGAGATCCGATTGTGTCTGAAGTGAATAAATGCATGGCTGTAGACCGAGCACTGCCTAAGTTAGTGACGCAGTGGTCTTCGGGCCACGACTGCCCACATTTTCTCAAATTAGTCGACGCGAAACGCGACCCCTGAGGACAATCTCTCTGATAATCAGATAGTGCTAAGACCCCATCCGGACCTGCAGGCAGTGCCCAATCTGTATGAGTTACCGGACCCATTTTACCACTATATGGTGGGCTCTCAGATGTGGCCGTTTGTGCCAATGACCATATCTTTGGTCTATTCAATCGAAATCGTATAATAAGTTGCGATAAGGGATCAAATGACTTATTGAGCCCTACCTCTGGCCAATAGTTTCAATATTAGTGACGCCGTCCAACATATTCTGTGCGGAATCGTGTTTAACGTGAAGATGATTTTGAATCAAATGAGGCCTCGAGTTGTTATTTATTTGATGCGATACAATAGGTTTGGATTCGTGTCCATTAAGGATGTGCTCAGAATGGCTTTTCTCTCCGATATTCTCTTTGACTGTTGGGTAAGAGTTTGGAGAATCTGTTTAAGAATTTAGACATTACTAATGTATTGCGACATTAGTTGAGCTCATTTATACACAAGGATATAGTGGTTGAGTGCACTCAAAAAACTAATGGTTTCTCTTTTGCAACGCATTCCTAATGTCTATTCACTCGTCTGTTAAAAGTAAGTTCTATTTTGAAGTCGTTCTGAGTTTTGGATAATTAGAATGAATGGTTTCGGTAAACCCTAACACTATATATATATTTGATTTCTGTTCCCTTTTATGCATTCATTTAGGTTTATATCATTCAAATTCTTGTCTAATGAAACAGACATCAGATCCTACTCTTAACTCTTCACAAACAATAGAAAATAATACTCCATTCAGATAACAGTCTGTTTCACACAAATGGATTGCCATTTATTAAAGACTCGGATGACTTTTACAGTAATCCCTTTAGTAGTTATTTTCTTCGCTAACAATTATGTTCGCCTAAAACCGACTAATTTTTATTTATTTTGATTCGTGTAAAACAAAAACCAATTCAATTCCCCCGACTTTTGTGTTGAGAAACCAAATATTTATCGCATTTTATGAGTAGACAACAAAACAAATACCAATTAGTTTTTTCATCACTACATCCAAACACTTTTTAACTTTAAAATTAACAAATCCTTTATAAATACCAATAAAACATTATTCTGAGACAAAGAAGTGAAACTAAAATGTTAATTAAGTGAAAACTATTTATTTATAATCAGTTTATACCTAAGAAATCAGTCTTTTTGTCTAATTCTTGGTTTCAAATAATTCTTAAAATCTTATTTGAATTCATATATAATTAAATGAATTAATTATTTATATTTTTTCCCTAAACTTTAGTTGTGAGCAATAAATTATTTGTTGATTTTCTTCACAAATCAATTAATTATTGATATAAAGTGAAAAACTGATAAATAAGTCAAATGTGGGCTGAAATGCTAAAAATGGTTATCATTGGAATATTAGATAAATTCTAATCAGATTTTCATCCAATAATTCAATAGAAGTTCAATACTTGAAAGTCACGCAAATAAGTGCTAAACATTTATTAATATGAAAATATTTTTGAGTTTTTATGAAATATAAAACTTATCTAAAGACAGATAATTAATAACTGACCCGAATCTGTTGTCTGAGCAGTCATTGCTTTTAGACCAGAAGTTGTCTTCTCTGTTATAGAATCGGATTCTTTTTTGACCGATAACTTAGTGGTGCCGTTCAGACATGAGTTATCTCCAATATTTGATGAATTGTCGTCTGTGTCTCTGAAAGAGTCCTTATCATCAGAATCATGTCCATCACTACTCTTATTTCTGGGTTCCCAGGTCATTTTGTTTTCCTTTTTAAGTCTTCGTCTGGCGTTTGCAAACCAAGTGGACACCTGTTTGTGTGCATTCATTCAGTTAATAACAATTAATAAAATATCAAATTTAATTTAATTCAATTTTATTCATTACTTGAGTTAAAGTCATTTTAGTGATAATCGCGAGCATTATTTTCTCCCCTTTTGTTGGATACGGATTTTTGCGGTGTTCGTAGAGCCACGCTTTCAATGTATTTGTAGTCTCTCGGGTCGCGTTTTTACGTCTTGTGGCGCTGTCCATCCCTGTGTACCGCTCCCCATATGGACTATATATTGTTGGATCGTAAGGATAACATGTGGTTTGAGGCAAAGTTCCCCATCCATTACCGTTTGGATCTTTCAATTCATATGGATTTCCCTATTATTCCCAAATAATATTTCGAATATTATATCGAAAAATAAATTCTAAACTTTTCTTACAAATGATGAGTAAAATGGATTTCCTCCAGAAGTATAAAATGAGTTCTGTTCAGAATAAGAGGGGCCATAAAGGCTCCCAAGTCTTGGATAGCCTGAGATAATTCTAGAATCATATGGAGTGGTGAGGGCACAGACAGATGATGAGGACGATAATGACTGCGTTGAGTGCACAGCACTTTGAATGTGATTTTCTTCGTTTGCACTTAAGTTCATATTTGTATTATTAGTCATATTAGTGCTGTTCGTTCGGCTATCAGTACCACTCGAACAGCAGAGAGAGTCAGTGGTCGAGTTATTAGAATTGGATGTCATTAATGAAAGCTATGGCCAGAAAACAAACATATTTTGGTAAATATAGACAATTAACCGACAGATATGTTTATTTGCAATTGAGTGCCAATCATTGGCTTTAATAAGTATATCAAGTGGTGAACCCGACATCTGTGCTTTCAATTCAATTACTATTGGATTTCAATTCGCAAATAAATATCGAACGGATTTGAAAAATCAATTCAAATAAGACTTTGAATTCATAGAATCGATACAATTGTTTAGAATTAAATTCAAATCAGAATCTCTTCTGAAATGCAAATAAACCACTTTTGCATTCATAAGCAATTTTAGTCTTTTGTGCGCTCCCTTTGACCTCAACTGTCTATTATGTTCTCTAGACGTGAAGAGTATCATATGATTAATGATAGGACTGAAAGATAGTCCGCCACTAGTTTTCAATAACAATAGCTTTAATATAATTTGTTTGATATAAAACTAATTTTGTTTAACCACTCGTTTATCATTCAAAGCATAGAATGGATGAAAATAAACTAATTTATAATTTGTTAATATCTTTATATGAGATGACTGTTACTTATTATAATTGAATCACTATTTAATTGGCTTTAAAAGGATGAGTGGCTTACCTGAGTTGACAGTTGTGTCGGATGACAAGGATATCCCGCAAATCCAGTATAAGACATATCTATAATATTTGAAATATTGAGCGACAAAAAAGTTTAATTTAATGAGTTTTTTGTCGTAAAGTTGTGTTGAATTCAATTATTTAATGAATAGTTTTATGGATTACATTAATAAAGTTGTCAAACGAGGAAACACTTATATATTAGTTGAAGACAAACCATCCATACATTAGACTTACTCCGAGATTAGTGACTTCTCAGAGTATGTGTCTGTTTAACTGTTGTATGACTTGTGCTCTTCAGCTCAGACACTGTAAGCACGTGTAGAGTATAGTTATGTCGTATTAATGTAAGTGAACCACAATAACAGGGCTTCACGTTGTCATACAAGTGTCAAAATGTCAATTCCGCTTCCGAACAGACAGAAAGACATTTTTATGACAGAACTTTGGATCACAAGAGTAGAGTCAGTATAAGGAGAGAAAGAGAGGACAGTTGTCAGATACGAGTATCCAATAATTCACTCGTAAGGACGTATTCATGTGTGCGCTCCACCAACTCAACACTACTGTGCATTAGATACCGGGTTAGTCATCAGATTAGTCGCCACATCCTCTAAACTAGTTCTACAAAAGAGTTGCAACAGCTCTACAACAGCCCCCATCTCTTTGAGCGGTTTTGCACAGACAAGAGCACAGACAAGAGCACTACCGAATCATTCTATTTAGTTATATATCAACTCATATGTACTGTAAATGCATTTGTTGTATATATCTATACATATATACAATACAACTGTAAAACCGAAACACGAGTGTTGGACACAACACTAATAAGAGGTGGGATTTATGTAAGACTTAGTTTACGACTCATATTTCGATTAGAATTCAGGTATTCTTCGCACTGAAAACTTTTATTTAAAATCAAATCCATTATTGAATGAAATGTTATCTCCCATTGAATTGTGTTCTCAGCTTAAACTCAGGACTGAGTGTATGGCCAGCTCTGGGCGTATAACTGCATATTTTATGCAGAGATCGCATCGATTTTTTACTCGCTAACAGTGATTGATTGCCGACTGGTCTCCGCCTCTTTGCGATGACAAACTTGCAGAGAGGAAATTACTTCCATTCACTTCTCTACTCACTTACTGTGCATTTCCTCTCTAACTCTTCGATCGCCACTCATGAGGTTTAACCACATCTTCGAATGTCTTTAATTGTAGGAAAAGCCAAACCATTAGAAAAGATATTTATTTCATATAAAATAAAGTTTTCAATAAATAATATCTCTTTCACTTCATTAACAAATCTAACGATTCTTTAATGAATATTCATTAATAGTGTTAAGATTGAAACCATGGTATGATTGCAAGGTTTGATAGTATAATCATAGTAAAGGGGGTAGCATGGCAATCATAGCATGGTGATTCGATTAACTTATTAAAAATTAAAATTTTTCAAACTATTTAATAATTTATATAAATTTTAAATTCATCGAAGAATAAACAAAAAAGATATGGATTTTAATGGCATTCGTTATTAGAGTTCAAAATTAAAATAATGATAATTTTGATTCTATTCAATCATTTCTTAATTTAGTCTTTTTTTAGTGTTTTTTAGTGTAGGTTTATGTTTATTATATCTTGATAAACTTAGAGTTGTTGTCCTTGTTAATTATTAAAATCATATCAATTCTTTATATAACTTAATTTTGGCTCAATTTTTATTTATTTAGTATTAATTATTTAATATAATTATTAAATTTATGTGATATTCAGTGAAAACTTGAAATTAATGGCTTTTCATTGATTGACGGCCTGTCGATAATGCAATGGTTTTGAGTCAGTCCTCAATATAAAAGATAAACTTGGTAATTATCAGAAAGCAAGTAACACAGATAAAATAACCTCAATTAGATTTATCATAAAATTTCATCGCCAGATATAATTGAATATTTTATTACTTATTTACTTAGAAATAGAAATAAATATAAGACTTTTGACAATTCGTTTTACCGTAAAATAAGTTTTTGTGATTTTAGAGCTGAAAATATTTTTTTTGTTAAAAGAGAGATATGTCAGAGAATGTCATAAAAACTAAATACCATTTAAAACATTGAAAAGTTATTCGCTCTTAAGTCAAGCAAAAATAATTAGACATTTTACTAGTACTGTACAATTGTACTAGTTCAATTGGTTCAATTCGTAAAGCACTAATAATTTAGGTGTAAAATTGGTCGGACACATACTTTTAATTAACTAAACGAAAATATTTTTAGCATAAAATATAAGCTATTTTATCAAATGAAACACTTTTATCAAATAATATTCAAAAAAAAAATCCTCTTTTTGTCTCTAAATTCACTATTTTTTTAGTTAAATAAAAAGACGGATATCTTATATATTAAGTAATTAATTTAAATCCAAATTATTTGATGCGATTAAAATTTAATCATTATTTTTACGACTTTTCACATTTACTAAACATTATTCAATAATTTTTTACTAACTTTTGCGACGTTTGCCATAAATAACAAAATATTTAGAGTTAAGTAAAGAGAAAAAGTATTTGATTTAAGAGTATATAATGAAAGTAACATTTTTTAAAAGTTCAGTGAAATTTAATTCAATTTTATTTATATCGTAAAAATAGTTAACTTATTAAACATTAAAGTATTTAATAAAGTTTCTGATGTTTTCTCAGAAATTCAATTTAAACAACAAATTAAATGGAATTTATGTCTTAATAATAATTTTATCAAAAATTGAAACATTAATTAAATTCATGTATTTTTTTAGATATTATCAAATATCTATAATTAGTTTATGG
>JAQFZL010000792.1:0-13227 GCA_034695685.1 Galumna lanceata
TCTATTTTTTTTAAGTAAATTTTGCAAATTTATTTACAAAAGTAACCTTAAATATTTGATAAATACTAATAATTTCACCCTTCATATAAATTGTATCATGGACAACTCACTATTTTATTTTGAAATCACTGACAAAAAACTATGAATAATGAGTCATATTTACTATGAAAGTACTAATGATTTATATTAATTTGTTATATTAACCACATATTATTATTTGATATTATTGCTTGGTGAAATCATTTATTCTTTATATAATCAAGCAAGATTATTTAAAAGTCTTCTCTAAAATAGTACTCTTTTAAATGGTTAACATTTTAGAGTTAATTCTTTGGCACTCAATTTGTTTCACTAAATTTGAAGAATAAATTTTTTATATGCTTTTAAAGATCAAAAAAGGCTATATTCCTGCGGGAATCCCAAATATCATCACTCCTGTCATATCATAGGAAAAGTATGGGAATCTCTTTTGATTACAGAAATTCCTATAAAATTAAATTATATATAATTTGGTCATAAAATTTACTAATTTTGAAATATTTTTTGAGAAAAATTAATTTCTTTCAAAGTTATGGTTATTAGAAATCTATTAAATTTATTTACAATTTATTTAAAATATTATTTATTAAAAAAAACTTTAATTAATTTAGAATTTGTTTCCGAAAGTATTTTTGACTGTATTTGTCATTTTAACGCCTATTTTATATGTTTAAACTTTATGGATATGACGGGGAGTGAATGAGAAAAAATAAAGAAATTCATTCGGGAACGGGAGGGAAAGGGAATGAGATTTTTGCCAAATTCAAACGTTATGTCATAAGACGTTTGTTTTGATGTTTCGGACAATATTTTATTGGTATTTTTTTTTCAATCAATATATGATTCTTATACTAATACTGTTTATGCGTTGAGTATTTGGAGGACAACCAGTAAATTGAGAATTGATTTGCTTTATAACACAAATAAATGATTGATTGCAGTAAAAGTTTGCCTTTTGATTGCCATTAATTTGATAGATTAAATACATTTTGTCAGTTTATATACCCTTACAATTATGAGTTATTCCATTAAATTTTCTGAATAATTGGCTTCAGTTATGATTTCACGCTTTAGTTATTGTTTTTGAATAAGTGCTGACCAAACAAAATAGTCAATAAAATTTCAATAAAAGTAACGTCGGGTCAATTTTATATCCATTTATACTCTTAAGTGGCGATAGATTTGAAATTTTTCAGACTCTGAGCTCAAATGAAACACAAATAGCGAAACGAGTGATAAACTCAAGTCATTTAACGCTTAATTGAAATCATTTGCCAAAAAAGCTCTTTAACTGAAAACTCGACAAATAATGAGAAGTTTAATAATGTTTTCCACTTTTGTTTTACTCAATTCTATACAAATTATGTCTAAATTTTAGTTGAAATTTATAGGAATTCTCTTTTAATGTAATGTCGAGGTATTCACATATTCGTCTAATTATTTAGTTTTAGGCAAATTTCAAAACATTTAATGAATATATTCATATAAATTCAGTGCCAACTCAAGTGTTTTCCTTTCTTTTGTCACAAAAATCTATAGAAAATGAAATTCAATTCAACGATAAGTGTTTTAATGAAAATTTCTGAATTCAAAATGTTGTTCAAAATGTAGTCCACTAATACTAACACCAAAGTATTTAATTTTATTTTATTTGTTTTATCTTTTTATTAGATTCAACCAAAAAATTGAGTGATGTTTTAGAGACAGAATTTAAAGAAGGCGGCGCTCTGTCCCGCTATAACCCAGAAGGTGTAAGTACCAAATAACTAGTAAATAAATACCAATACTCTATTTAGCACTTCTTATTCTTAACGGTTTTTTATTTTATTTAACGATTAAATGCATTTCATATTTTATTTATTGAAAAACTCTACTTAAAGGATATAGATTTGGAGGGCTTTCAACGGTTTATGGATTTATATTTAGAAGTGGAAGTGCCGCGTGAATTGATTAAACGACTCTTCCTATCGTTTGTGAAGAAGACTGTGTCTCCCATTAATAAAATAAGTGTTGGAAAACATTGCGTTCCCTCACAATCAGTACCCGAAGGAACCAAACTTTTGACCGTCAGTTCAATCATTTTCTTAAATTTTTTATTTTTTTAATAAGAATTTTGTTTTTATTATTTTTATTTTTATTCATTTTAATCATAGCATTCATCGATTTTTAAAGTAATTGAAGGCATAATTATCTCATAATTATATGTTTTGTTGGGCTTAAGTTTCGATAGATTTGAATAATTCATTAAATGTGTTATTAATGAAGTTATTATAATTTTTTTGAGAGAGAAATGCATTAATTAAATACATTAATCTCTTAATTCTGAGCAATAATTAGGTTTCTCTCACTTTGAGCTTAAGATTCTTTAATTATTTTTATTGAAATTTAATAAATTTTTAAAATGAGTTCAGAATTTGATCAATGATTCCATACTTTCTTTGTTCTCTCTTTTCTTCAAAACCTTTGACTTTAAAATTGAATTTCCTTTAATCTGTTATTCATGAAAGGGGTCTCTAAATAATATATGTATTCATATTTTAGGTTTTCTTTATTATCATTAAAATCATATGAGAATTCAGACTAAAATATATATACACTGAAGAATAGGATTAATTCTGACAAATTTGCCAAATTTACCATTTTTGTCATTTTTGCCATTTTTACAATTTGTTATTTCTTTATCTTTTCTTATTTTTTCAAATATGCAAATAAACTCAATTTATGTTAAATGGGATTCAGTTAAGGTGTGCTCATATGAAGTGACGGATAAAACATATTTAAAGTCATAGTTATTGAAACATTGAGTTAATAATAATGTAATGATTTATTTGAGAGCAATAATCAGATCATCGATCGTTTGATTTCCCATTTTATTTGCTTTGAGAATCTCATAACGAGAGTCGATGTTTAATAACCAGAGGCTCTCAATTTAAGCATACAATTTGTTTGATACTTATTTACGAATGCAATAACTATTTTAGATGAAATTTACAGAACATTTAATTGTTAACCGAAGAGATTATTTAATGAAATGTTTTAATTGGTTTTTAAAATAATTAACAGTAAATGTTAACTTCTTTTATGTTTTGTTTAATTAAATGCAAGAATTAATTGTTGGTCTAATGTCTATAATGCACAGATGGCTGCCGTCACGTCAACTACGGCCTGCGCTCCAATCACTTCGCACAACACCGGCGGTTCTCTTCCCGAACTGACGCACGACATAATAATTCATAACTATTGTGATTCAAATAACAAAAAAGACGTCGTATTACATAACTCTGGAGGTGTCGATAAAAGTCATTCAACAGTGGGAGGACTGGCAGATAAAATACATGGTTTGACAGAAAGGTTGCACAGTCTTAGTTATCACAGAACAGAGAGTGAATGCACCTCAAGAGGAAGGGCAGGTACATGTATGACCATTCGTTCCGTACCATTACTTACCATCACTTCAATTGATTCTCTTTTTTATTTGTTCTATCGATACATATTTCTCAACACTAATCATATCTTAAGCAATGCTTTCGCTGTCTTTTACTTCTGTCATCAAAATATCAGACAAAATAAGTGTTAAAACCAACAGAAAAATTGCGAACAAATTATTTGAGAATTTATTTTTAATAAAAAAAATTAGGAACCGTTGGAATCGATATTCAATTCCTAACATATATTTCTATAGGGAGTGCAAGTATCCACCCTTTGGTCACTGTCACACAAAATTGTTTGGACCAAAAATCGAGTGATTCTTCCCCTAATCATAGCCAAGTGTCGCGCAATTCATCGAAAAAGTCCAATAGTTCACTGCTAGTGCATACCAGTATGTATTCATTGCTCCGTTCAATTCAGTTTCAATTCAGTTTATTTCATAACATTTGCAAAATTTGTGTTAAGACCAAAAGTGCCAAAACCAATGATTTAACCTAAAAATTGTCACATTTTCAAAGAAAAAACCATTCCTTTAATCGAATGTCTTTTGAAAAACTATTGATTTTTGGATTTTTTATTATATTTTTCATGTCTTATATATACAGATATATTCGCATATTTTGTATTCATAGCACTGAATGTGTTTTGCAGACCAGTTCTCAATTCAATCCTCTCTTTGATTGCAAATCATTTTCTTTATTTCTGTTGTTATGTTTCTCATTTAAAATGGTGTCGGAAATGAGGTAATTTCTTCAACAAAATATTAGTTTTAGTATTAGTTATATATAGATAAACATAAATGAACATAAAAGTACATTAATTAAACATTAATTGTACCTTGAATACTTATATTACTATAATACATAATTATATACATGTATACAACAATGTCTCTATTAATCTTATAATCTTAATAATGGGTTAATAGCTTTGAAAACAATTATTTATATGAAGATAATTTCTGTTCAATACCAAGATATTATTTGTATTCATATTTTCAATTCTAACCTTTGCTTAAAATGAAAGTCAAATTTGAAAACTAGTCTTATGTTAATATCTTTGCTTTTCTCGATAATCAAAATGCAATTCTCTTAAGTATCAAAGTCTGAATCCTTTGTATTCCATAAGAAGTCTACAAAATTAACATAACTTTTGTTATAAATTATGGATATTTTCTGACTGAAACAAATTACTCATTAATTAAAGAATTCTTCAGCAAAAGGTATCAAAAGTGGATTTGGAACAGAATATGGAACAGAATAATTTTTATAGCAATTTATTTTGATGACTTATAAATCGTATTTCTCATAAAATTTAAATTCAATTCATGAAAAGCGTATAAAAATTTAAACAATTTTTTGAGCGAAATTCCAATTGAGTGGACATTTTTCAAACCAACGATATTTTTCAATATATATTTTCTTTTAATTTAGTTTAGTTTCGAGAATTAAATTCTTTTCCGACAAATATTTGAAATATTATGAAGAAATTGAAAAACTTCTAAAGTATTGCATTTTTTCTTTGGTTTCTCACATTTTTTCAATTGAAACGTCAGTTTAGTATTTTATTTGAATTTTAGTCTCATTTCATCTTATTTACCATTTTTTTAAGAAATAATCATACATTAAAAACAGTAGTTTTAGGCAATTATAGCATCAAATTCAATGAAAATACATTTGAGAATATATTGACTGACATTTCAATTATAAGAAGCGAAAGACTATCGAAATAATGGTTGGATTTGTCCTTCAATTTATCATTTATTTGATGGGATTTAAATTTTTCCTGAAAACAGACAAAAAAGTATAGAATAAAAGTGAAAAGTATATCCCAGATGTCCGATCATTTCTCATCAGTTCACTTGAAATTGTTTTGAATTTGAATCAATACTTCACTACTTCTCTATATAAGCAAACAAAAAATATTTGAGAGCTTTACCGGAAGAGTCCAAAAACACTTTTGATATAATATTCTGTGCTTTGATTGTATGCCTTTTCTATTCATGTCTTAAGTCCAACACTTCGATAAAAAATATGCGTCAAAATATCATTGCTTTGAATGGAAATGTAATGGAAAGCCTTATGGAAAGCCTATTCATTCTAAACATTAGATTTTCTCGTAGAGACATTGATTTTGGTATTTCTCATTGTATGACACCATTATATCACTTATTATCATCTAATTAAACGCCATCCTTAAGGCACTCCACGTAAGAAGTGTCACTCCTTTCAGAATAAACTGATAATTATATCGAAATTATTTTTATTTCCCATAAAATTAGAGCAAATCTTTCGCTTTATTTTTATTACTAACGACTAAAACCAATTTTCATTTTTTTTCTCTTTTTAAGTTTAATCTTTATTTCTTTAAAACAATTTAATTTTAAATATATTATATAAGTTTAAATCCGAATATACGGCATAATTAATATTCACAGACATAGATATGTATACTATATTATGTATAAATTTAATTGAAATATACATAATATAAAGGATAAAAATTTGTGGTCTCCACCTGTTCTCATAAATTTCTTTCTCTTTTCCAAACTTATTCTTTTCCTCTCATTATATTTAAGATATTTATAATTTTTCGCATAAAAGGACAAAATTTTCCGATAAAAAGCAAAATGGATAAAAAATTGCATTTTTAGGTTAAAGTTCTAACAATAATAAGCAAATAGTAATTATTGCAGAATTACCGCTAAATTTTTACTCAAAATGAAATCTCATAATTTATGAGTCATAATATTTTTCAATAATTTTCTGCTAATTTTTATTTAATGGGTTTATAACAAAAAATAAACATATAATTAAACCAATATTATGTCCAATAAATTGAGCTCAAAGTTTGTCACATTTTCTAAATTGATTTCAAAGAATAAAAAAAGTCTTAAAATAGTTTTCTATTCAAACTTTTTCTTTTATTTGATGGGATATTAGATTTTGATGATCAGGTAAACAATTTTCATATAGGTTTCACTTATATTAGGTTTTATTCCTTCTAATTTTAATACATTCTTTGAACTTTAAAAAAAAGTTATTTTCCATTATTTGAAATGTTTTTACCATTAATAGTGAATTCATGTTTAATGTAATCTTGAAATCAATTTATTTTATATTAATGTTAAGTTTAATTTTATAGTTAATATTAGGCGATAATCAAAGTTAACGTTAAAATATGTTAACGAAATTCATTTTGAAAAAACAAAAAAAAATTCATAAAATTATATTAACTTTTGATTTGAAAAAGTTTTCAATTTCTTAATACTTTGTATTAATTTTTAACGACAAATTGAAACCTTAGATTAGATGAAGGATTTGTCAAAATTGAATTTCAAATCATTTGTGATTAAGTTTGAGTTCATCGAAGTCTAAATGAAGTCTAAATTATTTCTTCTTTTTATTAGTTTAACAGAACATTCATTTTTTGTTTGATTTGAAAGAATTGATTAATCCATTTGAGCTGAGCTAAGCTCAGGGCACAATCCATTGATTTTTCAGTAAAGAAAAATGAATAAGAAGATTAGATGAGACCTCGAATATAAATGTTTCTGATTTTGCGAACAAAATATTTGTTAAGTTTTCAAATAATCAATTTTGTGAATTCCAACAAAATATAGCATATCTTTGAGATGTAATAAATTTTTAATGACTAAAATAATAAACACTAATTTAATTTGAGATTAATTACTCGTATAAACCAACGAATGTATAATTCTTTGTGATTATCTGTTTTTAGTATCGCCTCTGGTTTTACTTTAAGTTTTAAAACCCCAGGAATTCTCCAAATTATTACTTTTATTCGTTTTGTCTGTTTATACAAACTTTACAATAAAGTGATGAAAACTCTGATAAACTAATACGAAGTCATATGAAGTAATACAATAGAGTTCGTAAACCATTGAAATATTGTTAATAATAAGCAAAGAAAGGTTTATTCGGAACACAACTCAAGTTCTAAGAATATATCGACAAAAACATCCCTCTGTTTATGAATCGATTTAATTACAAAAGTAGTTAATTGTTTTTAAAGTTTATTTTCAATTATTTTTATTATCATTTTATTAATAGAAATTTTAGTTTTGAATATAGAGTTTAAACTAAAGAAAAACTTATGTTTAACCCATTATTGTATGAAAACTTGTAATGAATTATTTAAATTTCAATTTTTTGAATAATTGTGTGGAAACTTAAAACTTTTAATGAAAGTCTCATTTAATTTGAAAATTAGTTAGTCGTTCAAATTATTCTTAAGACTAATATAAAGAAATTGTCTTAAGCAGGGATGGCCAATAGGGAGGGTATTCCGGAATACCCCCCTGAGATCCCAAAACCGTCAAAATACCCCCTGGCCTAGGGCCTAAAAGAGAAAAAAACAAAAGAAATGGGCGTAGCTTTAAAAAATACTCCCCCTTAGAACGAAAATAGGCAAAATACCCCCTGAGACCCTCGAACTTTGGCCATCCCTGGTCTTAAGTATAAAAAATGATTATTTTATTTGGAATTTCAATTAATTTGTTTCTAATTCTCATTTATTTGGTCGGTATTCGCAAATCTAATAGTTTTGATGAATAGTAGTTTTAGTTTCAATTATGCGTTAATAAGAATAAAATATTATTAATATTTTCCTCATTTCTCTATTTTATATAATTATTGTAATTTGGTTTTGCAATAAACCCTTCATAGAATCAGTCGCTTATGAAAAATGCTCTTTTATTGTATTTTTGCTTTGACTAAAGTCGGCTTTTTCTTCGTATCTGCAAAACTAATCGCATATTCAGCAATATTTTTCACATTTTCTCCTATAAATGTTTGCCTTAATTTTGTTTTCTCTGTTTTTCTCTTCAAATCTATTATTTGTTATTTTAGTTGAGTTTATCTTTTATTCTGTTAGCAATTGTCGATTTGAAGCCCTTACGAAAGGCCAGTTCCCATATTGATGTCCATCTGCTTCGAGTGGCCTTCAAAGACGTTGTTTGTTATCTATCATTACTGGAAGCCGGACGGCCTGAGGATAAGTTGGAATGTAAGTCATTCAAGACATACACACATTCATTCACTTTCTCTCACTTTAATTCCTTTCCTTTATTTTGTCGCTTAAATATCGATCCATTTTTACTTCTTTCACTTCATTTACTACTTTCTCTCTCTTATGTATTATTATTATTATTTATGACTACATTAATATTTACAAATGTACATGGATAAATTTCGTTACAGTTGTTTTTCGACTTTATGACACCGACAGCAATGGCTATTTGGACAGTAATGTGAGTCAATTCAATTTTCTTTATATTCTTTATATTTTCAATAAATTTATTTCCAAATTAAATCCATATTCTTATGAATCCATATTATTATGAGTTTGTCTCAAAACTTGACTTTTATTCAATCGAAAGTTTAGTTCATTTCAAAGAGTAATGTATTTGGAGTCGTGTTTAACATAAAACACATTTCCCTTCCGATCAATACTTGTTTCTTAAGTTATTCATGAGATATGTATTGAGAAACCATTTATTTTAGTTTATATCAAAAAAAATATTTATCTTTTTATGTCTTTAATGAAAAAGGTTTTTAAATATAAAAGAATTTTTAAGAAATGAAGACGAAGTCATTGGATTCCTTCTCTAACCCTTTCCATTAACTTTTCTTCAAACCCTTTTGTCGATTTTTCCAGTGAATTCACTTTATTTACATTAGTAATGAAAGTAAAGCCTCATTTTTATGCATTTCTTTTAAACTCAATTAGAGTACATGAAAAGTGAGTTAACAATATATTTTTATTATCAACTTTAACATGATCATTTTTATTTGCATAATTTAAATATATGTATTTATTAATTTAAAGTCACACTTTTGATGAAAATTTTATTATATGAGAGAGAGTACCACTTTTGAGACCATTTTCATTAGTTTTTATCCTTTTGTCTTAACTTTTCTTCAAAATAATTCTCAATATTAGTAGTGATGAGAAAACTTCTATTATTTTTTTAATGTAAAATTCCTCAGAAAACCAGAAATTATATTCATTAGTATATCACTCATTACTACAGACAAAAACCAAATGATCTCATTATTTGAAACTGTATTTCTTTGGTAACTAATTCTTAATGATTCAAATAATTATATCGTTTCAAATATAATAAAAAAATAGAAAATTTTCTCATTTTATTTCTTAAAGAAAATTAGTTTTTCTTTGTTTAAAGAATTTTAAGTTTATCTTTAAATATAAAGAACTATAACTTTAGACTTTGGGTCAGATTTTTAAAAAGTGATACTCTTTTGATGTCATTTCTTATTATTGAATTGAATCGATAAAAGCATAAAATGAATGCATATATTAATTATTTATTGATTCCATTTATATATAGAATTTGTTAGTTTTTTTGTTTAAAAAATATTTTTAGATTATTTTTCAATTAAACTAACTTTTTAACAAACTTATAGCTATTTAAAAATATTCTGAGTATTTCTTTTAGAAAATTTTTTAATTTTGATATTTAATTTGAACAAGCAAAAGAATATTAAATTTAAACAAGTAAAATTTATTATCTATAAAATAAATTACAACCAACTAATAACTGAGAAGACATACTTAAAATGATTAAATTCTATTTTATAATTACAATCATCTATTAAGAAAAGATGCAAATCTTGTATCAATAGTTTACCAAAAAATACAATAATGTCTATTGAGGACAACTTAAGGGAAATAATATAATATTTATTGTGATTGAATTGACTATTATTTTCTTGAAAATTTTCTCATTGATACCACTTTTGAAAATGAATTCAATATTTTTAAAACTATTGAAATAAAAAGTAATTTTCGCTTTAAATTGGCTTTAATTCTATTAATTAAATAAAAACTTTTTTTCAGTGATTTATTAAAAAATTATATTCGAAATAAAATGGCGGACATAAAATGGTATCATTTTTGGTGATAAAACGATTCTGAGACTAAAATATATTTTTTGTAGACATAAGGCTGTGTTTTTAGTAAACTCTTATCTTTGTTTCAGTCGAGTCTCTCTAATATCTAAATGTGTTTCGTTTGTGAATCTTCTGTTTTGTGTTACCACTGCTTAAGTGATGTAACGAAACAATATTTATATCTCAAAGAGTGGAGAAAACTAATGATTAGAAACGACAGACGGATGGATAACCAAAAGCCCTTAGATTTGTAATATTATGTGAGAAAAATTTCAATTCTTTTCTTCAGTTATTTATTTATTTTAGTTTTAAAAAATCGATTCAAACATAAAATTGAAATGTTTTGCATAACTAATTACAGTCTTTTTCAGACGATATTCCCGCTCTTATTATTTTGGTTTCCTTCTTAGCAGACGTTATCCCTCTGTACTCATTGCAAACTCCCCACCAATAATAAGTCTATGTTTACATACTGTTCAGTTCAATAACTTTGATAAATATGAATGAGATGTCGATTAATGTCTTCAATTAAAGAACTAATGATAGGAAAAGTCATGATTTAAGAGATGTGATGATTAAAAGAATGGATTCAGTGGTATAATTGGTGTAAATGTGGCCAAAGTTTTAGTCAATAAAAGGGAATTTGTTAATGAGATAAAAGGAACGCAATCTGACAAAAAAGGAGAATCATTTGGTGAAACGGGAATTTCGACTGAAAAAGGCTGTATAAAACACTTCTCTAAAGATTAAGTTTTTAAAGTTGAAACTCATTTAAATTAATTGTTTTTGTTAGGAATTAATCGAAAGAAATATAACAATAAAATAAAGTTATTTTTGCTTCAAATCTCATTCTGTTTCAACTCATTTCTCCAAAGAAAGCTTTTTCTGTCTCTTTATTTGTTGTAAATTTTTAGGTCGTAATAAAATATTTGCATTACTTAACACAGTCTTCACTCAGTGTTCACTGAATTGTATGTAAGAAAGGGCTGTAATCATGGCTCCAATAGGAAGTCATGAAAATTCTCAAATGGTTCCGACAAAACGGACCCCTTATATACAATCAGATGTAAGAATCAAATGAATGCATGTGTGAGTCATAAACCATTTGATTCTCTGATTTTCGGTAGAAAACTGTTTTCAGTCGTAAAATATAGAGAAAAGAGTGCCTATCGTTTCATTTGTTGTGTTTCTTCTCTCCTCTAATTTATCTGTTTATTAGGCCTTAAATGAAAGAATCTTTTATTCCATTTCTTCTATTCATAGATTCATAGACAAACCAAACATAAATTTACTTGACTTTACTTCATCACAACAATAATATTCCGGTCCACACAATCTCTCTATTATTAATCATTTTCATCGACTTCTTTACTTTAATTATGTATTGAATTTAACTTAAAAGGAGAGACACAAAGAGAAAGAAATGCTTTTCTTTTTGACCTTTACTTAGATCTCAAATATAGAAATGTGTTGTCAACAGCTTTTCAAAGGATATTATATTATATTATCGAATGAAGGCTTCAATTTATTCCTTTTCTTTTTACAAATTGGAGTCAAACCAACAAATTAATAAAAACTCATTTCAGTGATAATTTCTTTTTCTAAATGTCTTCACTTTATTTTTGATTGTCTTCTCTAAACTTTATCACTGCTTTTCTTAATTAAAACAACTGTTTTGTGACAATCAAATAACAGTCAATAAATGTGTGACCCATACAACCAAAACAATCGATTTTTAGTATCGAATAAAAGTTTGTATTAGTTTTGCTCAAAATATAATCAATTCTTTATGAACAACATTTTATGATTTATTTTAAAACCAAAACTAATAATTTGTTGTTTTTTGACATAACTTTAATACGAGAAAAATTATATTTTATAACATTAAAATCAAATTACTCTAAGATTAATAGCCATTCATTAATAGCCGTTTTTGTATTTGTGAACTGAAATGAATAGAAAAATATGACTCTTAGTTATAGACATATTTGAGTATAATAAAGATAATCAAATTTTGTGAAAAGTGTTTAAAACATCTATTTTGGGATGTTTTTAGTATATTAAAAGATAATTTATCTTGACTATTTATATGAAAAAATGTAACAAATGCAAAGATCATATCTTATATCACTATAAGATATCCCATTTCACTTATATTTTTTGAACCCTATAAGATAGGATTATGAAACTTGATCATATTTATAGAAGAGATGTTAACTTAGAAGGAGATACTCATTTTCTAATCTCGCCGATTTAAATGATCTTGGTCTCTATCGAAAGCCTATTACATGTAGATTTGAATTATGCAATCAAATGGGTATATCTTTAGAATATTTGGCTTGGTAAAATCAGAAATTGAAGCTCAAATAAAGATAAAACTTGATTTTTCATCAATAATTCTATTGAAATACTAATTTTCACTATTTTTTTCTAATTTTCATTCACATAAATAGTTTTACAGTTAAAATTATCAAGTTAATTTGTGTTTTAAAACCAAGTTCTTAACTTATTCTTCATTTAAACCTTTAATTTCTGATTTTACCAAGCCAAATATTCAAAAGCGAGATACTCATTTGCCAAATTTGATTGCATTATTCAAATCTACATGTAATAGGCTTTCGATAGAGACCAAGAAAATGAGAATCTCCTTCTTAGGTTTTTATTAGTGAGAAATTTTTCACTCTCTTCTGAAAAAATTCTATTTATATATACACCCAACGGCACTACTATGTTGAACACTTTGAGGCAATATAACTCTTTAATGAAATGTACTAGAGTCTAGCTAGACCAATTCCGTTTTCTGTATTATAAAGCCTATCTCCAA
>JAQFZL010000793.1:0-13225 GCA_034695685.1 Galumna lanceata
GGTCATCTTTACAAAGGTAAGTTTCGGCCCAATATAATAATTTTTTTTCTTTGTTTTTTACACTGAAATGAGTTTGGATTAATGTTCAAAAAATACAATTCTTTTGATATAATATATATAATAATTTACTTGAATTTGATTTTCAGACAAAATTAATACTTAAATAGAAATCAGAGAAAAGAAATGATATAAATCTTTTAGTTATCTGACGAACACATAATAAGTTTTAGCCGTTGTTTTATACAAAAGTGATGATTAGTATTACATTAACTTAAGTTTTAAAATTTCTCTAAATATTACTAAAAAAACTTTTTAGTAATTAAAGTTTATTCTCTTAAATGATATGACCATGTTCAATTGAAAATTATATTCTATGAATATCATAGACTATGATAAATTATCATTGATAAATCAATCCTCCATAGTATCTGACATGGCCAATAGGGGTTGGCTCCGGAATTACCCACCCTAGAATCGAAAAGTCGACAAAATACCTCCTAGAATGAGCGCTCGAACAATAGTAATGGGCGGTTTTTTCCAAAATGCGCCCTAAAACGAAAAAAAGTGAAATACTTCCTCCTAAAAATCAAGATCTTTCGCCATCTCAGATATAGTAAAAAATGTATACTAATTGATAGGTATTGACTAATGGCTACAATAATTATTAACGAAAAAACGTTTAAAAGTTTCAATTATTTAATTATAATTTAAAATAAGTTTTAATTTTCAGTATTATTTATAAATATATTAGTACTTGCTCAAATTTTATAGCTAAATATACATGCCCATTTCTATTGTTCGAGCGCTCATTCTAAGCCCTAGAATTTATGGGGTATTTTCGATTCTAGAGGGGTTATTCCGGAACCACCCCCTATTTGCCATGTCAGATTCTATGGAAAATTGAATTATCATAGGATATAATTTTCAATTGAACATGGTCATATTATTTAAGAGAATAAACTTTAAGTAATAAAAAAGTACTAAAAAGTCTTTTTAGTAATATTTAGAGAAATTTAAAACTTAAATTAATGCTGAGATGGCCAAAGGTCGAGGTCTCAGGATGGTATAGTTCCTGATTTTTGGGTTCAAATCTCCAGGGGTATCAGTGGGGTATTTTATCAGCCTTGAAGTGATTAAATAACTTAATTAAACTGCTTTTAATTTATTATTTTATAACTTTTTTAAAAAAAATTGATATTTTCGGGAAAAACATGGAAAATCAAGCGGTGCGTAGCGACGGCTCGAGTAAGGGGCTCTTTGAGTGCGATAGGCCAGGGGGAGTATTTTCAGATCTCAGGAGGGTATTCCGGAATACCCCCTCCCCCTATTGGCCATCTCAGGTTAATGTAATACTAATCATCACTTTGAACGCTTTCAAACCAAAGCTCATAAACTGAGTTAACACTGAAATTTTCTTTCAATATTAATCTAATAGAGTTTGGATCGAATCCAAAAAGAGATGACACACCCATACCTGTCCTCAAAGCCAATACTCTATAACCCCTACACACTATAATTGTGTAAATATTTCAGATAACAGTAAGTCATTCAAAACTTTAAACGCTTTACTTTAAAACTTAATTTAAAAACTATTTTCTTAACTAAACTAAACTAAACAAGACTAAACAGGTTACACTTTAAACACGTCATCGTCTTATCTAATACTAAATCTAAAAAAAAAATTTTCATTTTTTTGGGGCCGAACTTCCGTTCTATTGGACCGCTAATCAGAAAAGATTTAACAAATATTCAAGGTTTGAACCTAACCATGCATTGAGCTCATGCACATTTCTCCTTAGGGCCTCTCTCTCTCTCTCCCCCTCCCTCCCTACCTTCCTCCCTCCCTCTCTTCCTCCCTCCCTCTCTCTTTCTCCCTTTCTCTTTCTCCCTCTCTCTCCACAATTCCTTCAATTAAAGTAAATTTCATTTCATTGAGAATAAGTTTTTATTATTAAAATAAAAATAAAAATTTGAAAAATAGTTTTGTTTTATTTGAATTGAAAAGAGTTGTAATAATAAAAACTAAGGAATTTGTTTAAAACTTTTCATTCAATTTTGAAATTAAAGTTTTGAACGAAATTCTGTTTTTTATTCTGTGTTACAAAAGAAGTGGAGTACCCTTCAATAAGTAGAGGTGTTTACCGGTATTACTATTGAAGCGGTAATCCGTTTAAATTATAAGTTAAAAATTGAAAGTTATTTACTTTTTATGCAAGAATTGATGTAAAACTCATTAAAAATAATAAATAAAAATTAGATTAAAATTATGATATTTTGAGATAATTGATAATCGGGTGGATATCAAGTAAATGGAAATTCAGGTCGTATTTAGTATTCAGTGATCTCTAGTACTGACATTGAGTGTAATATTGAAGTATTGATTCAAAATTTGATGCATTAATAAATTAATAGCATTTAATATATTAGTGTTTTTTGGATAATAGCGTTGATTGGATTGCCGTCAGTTCCCAATCGACTTGAGTTGAGTGCAATCGTTTCAATATTGAACATCATTTGAGTCCTGAGTCGACATCTCATACATAGAGAGCATTCAATTCATTGCCTTTTAGTTTCACTTCTCTTCAGTTGCAGTAAAAGTGTTGACAAAATCACAAAATGGCTGAAAAGGACTCAACTTTTTTCAAACCCGAAGAAAAACTGACGACAACTGAAAGTATTGTACAGTTCTTATGGAATCCCCGGACGAGAGAGTTCTGTGGAAGGACTGGTTCCTCATGGCGTTAGTATTTACCACTTATTTACTCATTTAATACTCTTTTATCTCTTTCTTTGAATTCCATTTCATTCTTATGTTTATTAAAAACCGAAAACAGTTTTAAGTCGATATCAATATTTAACCGAAATTTAGTTAAAAAATATTATTATTTTGAGATAAATTTGTCAGCAAATGGTCTGCCGTTTATTAAATTGTATTAAAAATTATATTAATTTAATAAAATGACAAAAAAATCGGCAAAACTTCAAAAAATGTATGAAAAATGATTTTATTTTATTGAATGGTTTTCTCAAATATTGAGTGTTTTGTGAGAAGTTTGAGTGATTTGTCGGCTATTAATGACTTGAAAAGATTTTATCGTTTAGTTTACAATTAAAGGATTTGTTAGAAAATATGGATTTAAAGCGATTGATATTTCGATATAATTGTATATATAATTAAAACATTAAAACATTGATAGTAATGATAGCATTGATTGTCGTCAATGAGTATCGGTTTTATAATTCGCATGACTTATGTCTTTGAATGCATTCTTTAAATGTATTCATTTAATGATTACATTAATATTCTCGCCGTTTATTTCTCAAAATGCGAGTCATTTAGAGTCAGAATGAGATAAGCAAAGAGTTATCACTTTATGAGTCTTTCAATTATCGCATTACTATTACTATATATAACACAAACATATATTAAACAATTTTTTATTCATTAAATTAATCTTTTAATTCAATCGAAATCTAATAATAATCCCAAAAGTCTTACAATAATTCAATTGATTTACGAAATGATTTTTTGGTCTAATTTTCTGTTTTTACGATTATTTTTCAGTCAAAATATTGATATTTTACATAATATTCTACTTATGTTTGGCCGCATTTTGGGCTCTAATGTTATTAATATTCTACCAAACCATTGATCAACGCGTCCCGAAGTGGCAATTGGGGGAAAGTCGTATTGGATCCAATCCCGGTATATCTACTTATCATTTATCATACATTTATATCACATATATATTAGCATTAAATCAAAGTTCTTATCATTTTGTCATTAAGTCTCAATAAAAAGCAATTTTTAGTTTTTCTTAAAGTAATTACCAATAAATTAATGATAAAATGATGAATCAATAACTTATTGAGAGTTGAGCAAGACTTGAGCAAGGCAATATAGGCAAATAAGGCAAATAACTGGTATTAATGTTATAAGCAAGGTCACTTATTATGATACAGCATCTCATTTGATAACTGGCCTTAAAAATGATTGATTCGATGAATAGTTTAATTTTAATGATGACTTTCGAATAGGACTTGGATTCAGACCCCGTCCCCGAGACGAGAATGTGGAGAGTACTCTGATTTGGTTCAAACAGGGATCTAATGAAGAAAATTGGAAGCATTGGACCGACAGCTTAAATAAATTTTTAGAACCCTATGAAAAAGCCAATGAAGGCAGTGCTGACAGAGGCGCTCACGTCGATCAGTGCGATAATAACAAGACTGTAGAGGCCGACAAATTCTGCTTTTTTGACATTAAAAAGATTAACAACAATTGCACTAAAGGACAAGATTTTGGTTATAAAAGAGGAGTTCCCTGTGTTCTCATTAAATTGAATCGAGTAATTATTTACTTTCATTTATTAATAATTTTAAATTAAAGACAATTTTAATTAAATTATTGGTGCCATCAATAGATCTATAACTGGAAACCCATTCCCTTCGATGAGAGTGATCTCAAAGACAAATATATTCCGGATATCGTTCGCGAGGGTTATGCCGAGGGTAAAAGAATTGTATACATCACTTGTGAAGGAGAGGTATGTCTTATACTTTTTTTTCTTTAGAAATTATTTTAAATGAATTTAATTGAGATCTAAAGTATTTCAGTTGTATTTTTGGGTTTTATTTCAAATCACATATTATTTGAAATATTTTAAAAATGAAACTCATTTGTAGTAAAAAATTTAGTTATAAAACATTCATAAAAAGACATTTTTATTGAAAGCCATTGATCTGGAAAAGAGCCAAAATAACCGGAATAATGATTTTTTTTAATGATTTCATTGAATTTTAATGAGACTCTAAACTGTGAAACATATAGACATATAGTCTGGTATTTCCAACAGATTTACTCAGTCTTTACTCTCAGTTTCTTATATAATAATCTCTTAATCGAATTTAAAGATTATAACTATTACTTAAAGTCAATATTATTTTATAAGATTTTTAGAATTAGTAAATCCTTAATGTCGTTAATCTTAAAAATGGATAAAAAGATGATAATTCTCTGAATATAATGAAGAATTTGCAGCAAAAATAATATAATGTTTTAAAATTTTGGATAACTTTCAAAATGACTAAAAAAGCAATTAATGGCTGATTTTAAAACTAAAACTATTCTTAAGCTAACTTTTTATGAATTGATATTCAAAGAGATATTGAATTGACAGAACGCTGCAGACAAGGAGAACATTGGCCGCGTTGTGTTATATCCAGACCATGGAATTGACTTTAAATATTTTCCGTTCACAAATCAACCTGGCTATTTGTCACCATTCGTGTTCGTCCACTTTGAAAGCCCGAATCCAGGAGTACTGATAAATGTTGAGTGTAAGGCGTGGGCGAAGAATATAAAACACGACAGAATGGATAGAGAGGGTAGCGTTCATTTCGAATTGTTAATCGACGGCTTTTAGTGGTTACTTATGTTATGTTATAATTTAGAGTTAGTTCTGATTTATAGCCATTTATAGTTTAATAGTAATCATATGTAACGTTAGTTTATTTTTAATTCAAAAGCACTCATTCATCGATTTTATGATTTTCTCAGATTTTAGTATTTCGACGATTTTAAGGGTTGCCATAAAATTTAATTATTGGTTCAAACCTAACAGTCAGTCATTGGTCTCCAATGATATGACACTTTAAACATTGATTTCTATCAATGAATGATTGTATGGCAGCGCTGTTTACCATCGATTTATTACTTCATTTATAAGCAAACACTGAATCAGAAAACACTGTTTAGAGGATAGAACTAAACAACGTTAGAATGTCTAACAAATGAGCAGATGATCACAAAAAAAGAAGTAAATATTCAATGAAGTACTACTGATATTTGTGAACAGCACTGCATTATTTGCTCATTACATCCGTTAATTAATTACTAATACTTTATAACCACGAGTGAAAACAAAGTTGTATTATATAATTATAATTAATTTCATTTATTTTCACTTATATTAAGTCACTTATTCTTTGCTAAACTTCACAAAAACACGAAAAAAAACTATTTTCCATAAATACTATTATTTTAAAAGCAATAATCAGAGCTAAAGGCACTCCAGTCTTGAATATCTCTGAGAAAAATAGCATCAGATAATTAACTCATTTGTAATGTGTTTTCCATTAGAATTATATTACCATCCATTCAAACATATGTAAAGTCTTCGTTAAATAAATTTATTCAAAAGATTGAATTTTTTGATTATATTATTATTGAGAACTTATTTTTGATTATATTTCGTTTAAATACCATTTCTGAGTCTAGTCTTGTTTTGTGGAAAACACACTACAAATTGAGTTCTAATTTATGGGAATTAACATAAAGAGAGAAACGCTGGCGACTGCTTTTTAACCATTAAAGTGAATGTCATTGAGATTTAGTGCAATTTTATTCATATCATTAGTTTTATTTCCGGTTTTATCTCTTTTTATCGATAGATTATCCAATTTTTAAATTAATAAAAATATTAAACATTACATTTCTGTGTAAACCAACGATTGTTTAAACTTTGATTTCAATAATTTCCTGTAAATTGCTTTTCAAAAGGCATTTAATTTCTGATTTAATAATAGTTTTATTTACAAACATTTCAATAATTTTATTCATTTAATAACAAACATATTCTCTGATTATTTCGTAAAACTGATTCATATATTAAGTTAATATTTGAGTTATCTTTAATTTTTTGTTTTGACACAATCGCTGACTAAAAGGTTTTAATACAAAACCTTTAGTTTTAACGTCAATGAAATCGTGAGTCCATTCAAAAGGGATGAAAATATTCAAATCTAAATTCTTAAGTGAAAATCACACAAAATTTGAGCTCATATTTCAAAGAGAATAATGAAATGTGTGTCTAATCTTTGATTTCCTTTCGATTATTAAAAAATTCATTTTTTTTGAATGCGACGATTGTTTCCATTTCTGCCCAAAAGATTGAATTTGAAAATAAATTCTAGAATTTTATTTGAGAGCCAAACGACTGGTGAGAAAAAATGTATTTGAATATCACTGAAAGAAATACTTCAATAAAATTAAGGACTTGTATTGTGTGACACAAACCAAAAGCCATTTCGAGGTCGCGCCTCATTCGCACTAATGATGAAAAGCGGAAAAAATATCGAAAAAATGGCTCCACTTAAAAGGTAATTAGGAATCATATAAGTGGCTAATGCCAGGGGAAGTCCAAACCCTAGAAAATAGGTCCAATTGTTTTCAATAAAGTGTAGTCTTCTATGCAATTGCCAGCCTTTTATACAACAATTTGTTAAGTTTTCAACAATTATTAGATTACTTAATACAAACCCATATTAAACCACTTATATTCGAAAGAGTAGAGAGAATATAATAAACTAATGTGTAAGAGAGCCGCCAACTGTCCCACCAAAGGAATGGGCAAAAACTCGACTAACATTGACTAAACAAAACAAATTATTAGAAACTTTTTAACAATTATTTATGAAAACCTGTAATAAAAATAGTATTTGAATGAGAAGACTAAAGAATGTGTCGGCGATAAAGATTGGGATATTGCGAAATCCCTGCGGACGGCCTCTAAACGCATTGTCTGCGATGTCCTAAACACTTATCTTTAAAATCATTATAAAGATATAGAAATAAATACCTGAAACCATAAGGCATTTACTACTCGACTCAATAGAAAAAGAGGTAAAACCCAAAAGACTGAGAAAAAGTAAGATAGCGTTGGTTCCAACCAAAACCACGTCGAAGACACCATTCCCTCCTCAGAGCCGAATGCAAACTGCATGAAGAAGTAAAGCCATTTGAGGATAACGTGATTGAAGACCAATATTGAGACCTAAAATTTAAATTAAAATCAAAAGTATTTAAGACTGAGATCTTCACCAAAAAGAGTCCGCCGTTAAGACAAATGCATTCAATTATTCGTTTCATTATATTATTAGCGTTTCGGGCATTTCTGTCGTCTTTAATCACTCTTCTTATGGCTAACAAACCGACCATTGAATCATAGGTACCACTCATCACACCTTTCATAACATTCTGTTTAAGATAAAACTAATATCATTTTAAGATTAAATGAGTGTTCCATACCTTAAATCTATACATAATTATTAACTATTAGTTGATTCCTGTTTTCAGGTCTTCGAACCACAAAAACAATATATCATTACTTCAATCAAATGAATGGAAAGTCATTTCTTTGATTAACTAATTGACGACTAATTGTTTTAATTTTGCGTTCAATTTATGTGAACTTCAATACAATTGTTTCGCAATTTGTTTACAAAATATTTTCACAAAAAAATTACATAAAATTATTTGGCATTTCTTGTGAACCCCTTTCAGACGATCGACACTTAATCCGCACCAAAACTACCAGAAAAATATTTTCTCAAACGTTTGTAAAATAAAATTTAAATTAAATTAAAATATTATAAAAAAAGATAAAATCGATAGAAATTAAGACATATTTAGAACCACTATTGAAGACGAAGACAAACTTTAAGATTAAATATCCACAAATGATGTCAATGTTTTGTTGCAATTTTATAAAACTTTTTCATAATAGTTGTCAAAAATGAAGGGATTCGCGCATATCTTACATCAGTTTCGTTGATTATCTGATGATATTTTAGACAATAAATTGACGAAATTGATGTAACATATATTCAAATCTCTTTAATTTTTGACAACTGTTATGAAAATTTTTTACTCTTTAAGTGAAAAGAGACTAAACTTTTATACATTATTTATGACTAAAGTGTTCAACAATTTTTAGTTTCTAATTATTTGTTTATTTTGTTGTTTGAAAAATGAGTTTAGATTTAATTCAATTCAATTAATTAATTAATTAATTGAAATGCTTTCAGTGTTTAGAGTTTTGAGACAAACCAACAGTTGTTTCAACAAATCTGTTGTTAAGATTCAAACAAATGATTTGCAAATAATTAGAAGTTTTGGAAAAAATGGTTTTGAAAAACGGTCTCAAAATTTGAACAAAAATTCTTTTTTAGAGAATTTAAAGCCTTTAATAAAACCTTTATTTTTCACTTTTGGGGTAATTTTTATTAATTTTATGATTTTTATGTTTAATTAAAACTATTTAATGTTAAGTTTAGTGCAACCGTTTATTCAGTTTATATAATTTATAACTTCGAGACATCAATACGTTTGAGACAAAAGTTCAATCCATGGCTTCAGTGGAAACAGAATTCCTTGAATTCTATCGAAGGATATAATAAAAGACAAAATATTAAAAATTCGGTAAAAACTTTCATCTCTTAAAAGAGTGGTTTAAATGTTTTGATGAAAAGTTGAAGGAATGGTGGAATACAAGCGATAAATCTTTGAAACTGTTTTTGGGAATCGCTTTCATAAATGTATTGGTATTCGTCTGTTGGAGAGTTCCAAGACTTCAGCCTTTTATGGCCAAACATTTTATGACAAATACTAATATTCGTAAGATTTATATATTATTCATATTTTCTATTAATTTATTTCATTTCAGAGCCATTAAAGTGTTTTCCAATGATTTTATCAAATTTCAGTCACTATTCGGTCACTCATTTGATACTTAATTTAGTTGTTTTGCATTCATTCACTCGAATCGGCGAACAATTGTTTGGTTGGGACCAACTCTTGGCATTATATCTGACTTCAGGTATTGTTGTTTTCACTTCAAAATTTCATTATTTATTTGCAGGCGTTGTCTCTTCGTTTGGAAGTTATTTGGCAAAAGTCATGACAGGAAGAGTCAGCACTTCTTTAGGAGCTGTCAGTAAATTATTAAACATTTTTATCATTATTTCTTCGGTTCTAATCTTTTGAATTTTATTCATTTGTAAGTCGGGCGCCATTTTGGGAGTTCTGTCCTCTTGTTGTGTATTGAGACCTGACTTGAATTTAATGATAATATTTCTGCCATTCTTTACGATATCTGCGGGAATTGCACTCAAAGCTATTATATTAATGGACGCAACAGGACTTGTGTTGGGATGGCGTTTCTTTGACCATGGTGCTCATTTGGCCGGTACTCTCTTCGGAATGTATGACTTTTTATTTTTATTTATATTTTAGTTATGTTTTCACTTTCAGATGGTATTCAACTTATGGACAAAACATTGTTATAAACAATAAGAATAAAGTTATTAACATTTGGCTAAAAATACGAAATAAAATAATTTGATTTTTTTAAAAGTATTTAAATATTGAATTTATATTTGTTTGGCATAACTTGAATTCCAGTCGCGTTCGAAAATAGACTGCAATTCATTTCTAAGTTCTTTAGTGTTATTGTTTGGAGTCATAACTATTGCAACACCGCCTGTATTTATGAAATAATCTGCTGACCAGTTGTTTGTCCCGATATAAGCGGTTTGATCGGTGACCATATACTTGTTGTGGTTGACTCTCGCAAAAGGAATTTCTGCCTGCGATGGGGTAAATGCCGGCACTTTAAACAACTTTACTTTAATGTCTGCTCCAAAAAGTTTCGAATCATTAAAAACGGCCAAAGATTTCAAGAATACAGTCATTGACTTTCGTGTGTTATTCCATTCACTCGCCATAAGTCTAACCCTAATTTTTCTATTAATAGCGGCCTCTTTGAGTGCGTCGTCTATTATCGGCCAAAAAGTTTTTTGTTTTGTATAAATAAATTGTGGAAAATAATCCATTACTGCGATGTATACAAATTTTTTGGCGTTTCGTATAACAGAAAGGATGGCATCGATATCATTGGTTCGACCCGAAGGACAAAATGATTTCGGAGACGAAGAAATATAAGTGCTATAATTAAGTCCATTTACGGGTATAAACAACGGATGAGTGCTATTATAATTAGTCGACAACTCTTTTGGCCAAACACTAGGAATGGTAGCGTTAGGAACACCCAAATACCAGTAGACTTCGAAAATTTTTATTAAATCTTGTGTGAGTTCTTCACATTCTGTTAGTATTAAACCAATTTCCTTAACCTGAGTTAATGATCTCCAGTCCATATTCGCACTTCCGATATAGAAATGTCTGTTATCGATGACCATAAACTTTGTGTGAAGAACTCCGGAACCAATTAAGTGACTGAAATTCAATCCTCGAATCGTCGCATAATTACTTAAAAGTTGCAAATCAGTGCTGTTTTTTGTATTGAAGTCTTCGTTGACAGCGATTCTAATTTTTATATTTCTTGAATCCGAGGCTTCAATCAATTCATTTAACAATAGTTTTCCGTCTTTACTCGATTCGTCCGGTTTTGGCATTACATCAGTTCCGAGTAAAGTCCAATAAAACGATGCGATATCTATTGAATGGTTAGCTCTTCTGATTAAAGACATTAATCCATCGAAAGTCGAAACCGAGACAATCGACGAATTAAAAGTTAAACCCATTGGAATCGATTCCGTAATGTATGCCTTACAACCATTTTTATTGTTATCCAATGAATTGGATTCAATGGCAGACAAACACATCAAAAGTAATAAAATCAAGAACTGAAAGAAGTCGAAAATTCGCATTTTTTTAAAATTACAGAATTAGAAGTGTTTTCCGATAGAAACTACTTTTGATTAATTAATTTAAAAAAACGAAAACCAATTCCAATAGTGAATAATACAGTTAAAGTACAGCACTTAATATTATAGATACTTATAATTATTATTATTGACTGAAGTAAAAAAGGATACATTTAAGTCAATATCAATAATATATACAAATATATACTTTAATTATCAGCCAAAAAGTTAGGATTACTTATAAATTGAGATCAGTTTTGACTAATATATATATAAATATTCTTCGATATATAAATTTTTTATATCGGTTTATAGTTTTGAAGTTTTATAAAATTCCTTTTCCTAAACTCATTAAATTTTACAAATATTAGATTTTTTACATAAAATGTTCATAAAATAGTTGAAAAAATTAATAATTTTAAAAATCAAATTAGTTGTCAAATACACAAATGTACTAAAATAGTCGATATTAGATAAAATAGTTTTTTTTATTTCTAAAAGCCTTCAATATATGGTTGGCCAGAATTTCAGGTGCAAATAACAAATGTTAAAGTAGTTGAAATGACTCAAAGTATTGAAAAACTGCTCTAATAAAACTAATTAGTAATTACTTAAAAGGTATACTTAACTTAACTTAACTCTCTTAGAAAGTGAGTTATTTTTGGTGAAATAAATGGTTGTTCCAATTGGATCCTATCTGTACAATATTTTTCACTATTTTCAAATGTATTCTTATCTACTGATAAATTCAAAGATTATAAATTATAATTTATAATAAATAAATAGACATTTATAAACATTTCAGTTCTTAAATTAATATTTAACTCACTATTAGATCAAAGTCTCCAAATTAATGAAACAATAATTTAAAACTTTTTATTCAAATGCTTTCAACAAATTTAATATTTGGAATCTATTGAAATACATTTCATTCTCTAATTAATTAATTAAAATCAAATATTTTGTCATTTGAATAACAATGGAACTTGAGCTTAACCCACATAGTTTTTTCGGTTGGATTTCCCGCGAGAATATAACTATAAATTTTAGTCAAAGGAATGTTTGAATTTTTAAATTTTCGATATTTTTGAAATTAACGATATTTTCAGTTAATTCATTGTAATTGTAATTCATTACATTTAACTGAAATATTTGTGAATAAGTTTTATCTGAAATCTATTGAAATTTATGTCTAAAATATTGTATTATTTCTGTTGTTGTGGTTATTGTCCGTCGAAAACATATGAGAAAAAAAATTCTAAGAAAAGACCTGATTTGAAAGTTTTGGAATCAATGAGTGGTTCAAAACAGACCGGCATTTGGTCGGCGGCCACCGATCCTTTGAGTGTTAAAACAAGTGAAATGTCAGAAACAATTCAAATACCGAATAATAAGTTTAAGACAGAAGAAGATGTCATTAAATATTTTGGTTATAAAATCGATAGATATATAGATTCCGGTGCTTTTGCTTCAGTTCATAGGGCTATACATTTGTCTAAAAGAGTTATCGTCGCCATTAAAAAGATAGGAATTCCCAAAGAATTGGACGAAAAGTCGGCGAAAAGACGTAAATCTCTTCTGAAAGATATAAAAAACGAATTGTTTGTATTGGAAAGACTAAGACATCGGCATATCATTAGACTTATTAATCACTTTGTAATCGATTGTTCCGATCAAATGACTCTTTATATTGTTATGCAGTTCGCAAAAGGGGGTA
>JAQFZL010000794.1:0-13220 GCA_034695685.1 Galumna lanceata
AAACAATGGCCCGAAAAAAAGTAAATTTCATCCTAAGATGTTATCTTAAACTTGTCTCCAATCTATTCATTGAAATGTTTGTGTTTTTGTATCAATAAATAAAGTTTATGCTTTTTTCAAAAAGTGTGACATTTATTTGATCAGAGATGAATCTGATTTGAGCATGGGAGCATTCATTTGAACAGCGAGGACTATCATTCTCGCATCGATGACAGATAAATGATATTTACTGTAAAACTTTTGAAATTAATATAATATTGCAATCATTGAAACGATTGGTTTTCAACTTTTATTTCAATAATACTATATTTAATTACTATTAATTACTCTTCAATAGTAAATACAGATAATGAAAACAAGAAAGTCATCAAATATGAGTAAAAGTATTGAAATGAGTCAGGAGTCATACAAATCAATTTTTGTAAAACACAATAATGAAGGAGTAACCAATGATCAAGGTTAAATTTGAATATGCTTAAGTCTGAGATGACTAATAAGAGGGGGGTTTCCGAAATACCCCTATGAGACGATAAAACTTGTCAAAATACCCCGTTTGGCCAAAAATTTCCGCAATTGGCCCACAATTTATTGGTTTTAAATTTAATACTTGAATTTGTTTTGAATATAACTTAAATTAAATACTAATTAAGATTTATTTGATTTAAAACTTTTAAAGTGATGACAATTCACTTTAAAAATTAATTCGTTTAATTAGTATTATTCCAATTATTTACAAGTTTTTGATTACACTTTAATTATGAAAAAATTCAATTATCGATGTTTTTTGGCTCAAAAATTTTGAGGAATAAATGAATCTAGAACATTTTTATTACTTAAAATTTAAATAAAACGAATTATTTAATTTTTACCTAAAGATATAATTGTATGGTTTAATAAAATTACGATATTTAACCAAAATAGAAATCAAATTCGAAAGTTTTTTTTCAAGTGATAAATGAGCAAGGTTCAATTGGTTCAAATGGGAAAAAGCAGAGTTCGAGTCATTGTTTGGAAATCAAAGTGAACTATTAAAAGGTCACGTCGTTTGTGAGCAAATCAATTATTTTGGATGACATCAACGATCCACAAAATCTCCACAAAACTGTTAAACTCTATACGAAAATAAGAACAAAAACTTTAAGTTTAAGCATATAATTAATCAAAAAACTACGTTAATATTTGATGGTGATATAAGTAATAAATGACTTTACGTAGCTTTTGGTGATATAGATATACATAAACATAAAATTTTTGTTCTTATTTTCGTATTGAGTTTAGACAACAGAAGAGTGAGAAAGAAGGAGAGGGAAAGAGAGGGTTCAAAGGGAGTCATTACGTACTGTTTGTTTAAAAAAGAGAATAAATGAGAGGGAATGAGAGAGAAGAGAGAGGGAGAAAGAGAGAGACCTTCAATGAAGAGTCACTGTTTATATTCACTCTAAATGTGTTTTAATTAGTTTTGTGTTTTGTATTTAAATTGTATTTAAAAGAAATAAATGATTATTAAATACTTTCGTTAATAAATGTTTGTTTAAACCGAAAGTAAAATAAATATCAAACAAAATGTGTGACATTTGTAACGAAATGATTGATTTGATCTCAAAATGTGAGACAAAAATTAGTTTAAAAATTATCTGTTTTTAATTTTTTCTTCTCTTTTTAATATTAGATGAAATTCAAGACTCAATTTCAACAAATAAGACAAATAACAGTTCAAATAATCTAAAATCAAATTCAAAACAAACGCCAAAATCACAACAAATGATCGGAAAAACTGAATTACATTTAATTATAAATTATGTCAACTCTTGGACTCAGAGGTAACTCAAACACCATTTCTATGTTTTCACTTAAAAAGTGTTATTAATTTGATTTTATTTGAAATGCAATTAATTGTATTATTTGTTTGGAAGGCATTGTATTTGTTGTTTCAAAGATCACCGAAACTTCAATCGCTTTAATTTATTGGTTCAGTCGATAATAGAGACGACACTCAATCTCTTGAAAATTATTTCCGCTTCTCTTCGTGAAGACAACACTTCCGACACTAAATGTGATAATAATTTGGATAAAACCAAAAGTGATTTGAATTCGTCAGAAGACAACGAATCGCTATTAGAAAGTGATTTAAACAAAGACTGTATTCTCTCTTCGGATAAGAATAAGAGTAATAAAGTGGAGGACAACTATTTTGACGACTGGGTTACTGAAGATAAGGAAAGACTCTTGCATTTAGCCTCAAAGGTATTTGTTTATAAAAATTAAATTTTTGTAATCTTTTGTCAATAGTTTTATAATAAAATTATTTTATTTAACACTAAAAATGAATGTTTTGCAGGCATTTCACTTAACGTTTCCCTTATATGTGGCTCAGAAGCATTCGGGTGGCATCCGAGGGGATGACCCGTCGCCAAAAGAAGTACAATTGATGAGCACATATTGTGAACTGTCAGAACCGGATCCGCCGTTTTATTTACTTCGAAATATAGTCTATTTTTGTGATTCCGATGGTTTTGATCTTTTTGTTGATTGCTTTGCCAACGGACGCCCCGACCGACTGGTGCTATCTTTGGCACACGCCATGATTGCTGTGATCGCTAATCTAAAGCCATCGATTAACTATAATATAATTACCCAAAAACTAGTCTCTTTGCGAACTCATGTCATTGAATATCTGTGTCGAGTGCCCGACAAAGATCTCCGAATTATGAACAATAGAACTATGTTTGAATACATTTGGTCAGTCGTTAAGGAACACATAGATCTGAGGAATGGCAGTGCAGACAAAGAAGGATTGACTCTCGCGCTCAAGTATTTTACGTCATCGACATTAACAATGCGTTTGACGGGAATCACTCAAATAAACAATTATATCAGCATTTACTCAGAACTGTGTCAGGCGGAGGCCTCAGGTATAAGTCGAACAAACCTTTAATTTCTCTTAAATACTATAATTGTTTAATTTTAAAGGAATGTCAAATCCAAACGCAGATTCAATGGGCGAAGAATTGGCGAATTGGGTTCTCGAGAATCGCATAATTGAGCATATTTTCGGTCCCAACAGTCACGTGGAAGTTATAAAACAAAGTCATATAGTATTGAATTTCGTCGCCTCTCAGATCACTATTGAACACATAGACGTCATTTGGTCCGCTTCTCAGATGAAACACTGCGGACGACAAGTATTAGATATTTTGTTACCTCTCATAAAGAATCTGAAGATGAAACCTGTTTTGCATCTGTATTGGCTCCTCAAAAACCTGGAGCCTAAGGAACATACCGAACAGACTCTTGTATTAGCGTCACAACTTTTAAAATATATTTGGGCCCAAACCAGTGGTTCTGATGTCATATCTAATACCGGAATGAGTTCTGGCATACAATCAGTAAAAATGCTCGAAGACTTGACTTTAGTTCGTTCTCCAATATTTACAATACTTCCGGGTTCTGGACAAAAGAACAGACATAATGGAGATTCGAGTTCTTCAAGTGGTTCTGTTGACAATAGCGATGATGAAGATGAAGACGAAGAATATGATATAGACGTCACACAACCCATTGTATCGGATCCCGTATTTCGCGCAAAAAGGAAAACTTCGCGTTTGTGTAATAATAGCAGTAATAATAATAGTGACGACAGTTCCGAAGGTACTTCAGAATCAGAAGAAGATGAAGTCATTATTCCTGACATAACCGATGAAAAGATACGATCTGCTCGTCTTCATCAGGCATTGGTCGGCAATTACAGTAACTCTTCATCGAGTGATATGGTGCCCATTGCTGTCAGAGATGTGGTCGCAGCCATTCATAAAGAAAGTGCTTTTACCGGTAATCAACCGATTAGTGATGACAATAGTTGTCAGAAATATGACACTAAGGATTCGTCATTTTTAAGTGAGTTTTGTTTTAATAATTATTTGTTTCGTTACTTAAATTGAATATTTCAACAGATCTGACGTTTTCAGATAGAATTCCTTTTAAAATAAAAGGGGACCAATTGTTAGATAAGGCGTCTTCTATCGCACCGCCCGTCTCACCAGATCTCAAAGAATCAGAACAACCGATTATTCCGTCCGAACAGCAGACGCCAGACGTTATGGAAAAGTTGGTTAAAATGACAGAAGGTTTGAGCAGCAAAAATGACGATTTGAGTGACGATAATTCGAGACCGAGTTCTCGCAATAGTCGTATAAGTGATAAAAATATGGCTGACTTTGAGGGCGAAGATTCTGATATCGACGTTAATGTCGATAAACAGTTTGTAGACCAATTGGAGGAAAGCCCTGATAGGCCGTCGGCGGCTCACAAATTAGCCTCAATTGCACAGCACATCGTTAAACAGCACTGGAAATTAGGAAACGATGAAACAGATAATAATTTGTTAACTGACTCTAAAAGCTGTGATAAAAATAAGAGTATGGATTCGGATGACTCCGAACTCGTTGACCTCACCATTGAAAACGTTTGCAAACCGGGCAGGACTTTGCTCTGGGATTTGCTTCAGGACGATATGATCCATCAGTTGCCCGAAGGACTATCACACGAAACAGAGAAGATATTTTGGAATACTGTCTGTTGGTCTACAGATCGACGCATTCGCATGAAGTTCATCGATGGCTGTTTAGAAAATCTCTCGAAAAACCAATCCGTCAATACTTCACTCAGACTTTTGCCCAAATTCTTAATGTCTTTCCAACAATACCGCGGAGGAATGGATACGCATCAAATTTTATTGTGGGCCGACAGAGAACGGCAAATGTTGAAACACTTTTTTTCTAATTTATTAATTTATTGTAAAAATCGCAAAAAGACTAAACAATCGGCTAATGATTCTAATCGTTCGGATATCAGTAATGATATGTATTCTCACACCGAAGAGATTCAAACGCGACTCAATTTTCTCAATTTTGTCTTCTCATCTTCTGGTTCTCCCGATAACTTTCGGTTAAGTCAAGACCAAATCGATACTCTTTGGTCAACACTGGCAATAGATCCCGACTCTGCCGATGAACTTTTTAATTGGCTTTTAGGTGAGAATAACTTGAGTTTATATACAGATTCTAATTAAATTTCAATGACAGGTCAGGTGCGGTCTCGCGAACAGCACGGTTTAGGGCTTGATATGTTAATCCACATTTTAACTGAAAAGTTACCACAATTATCACCGGAAACATTTTCAATGATGGCATTAGAACTGTTGCAAACTCTTTCGGGTTGTTTACTCTCGAGTAACAAATCAAACGAATCAATTGACTCGACAGCAATCAAACAGTTGTGGGATATTGCGCTTCGATGTCTCAACACTGATGTGTCGATGACTGCAATAAGACATTTAAATGTGTATTATATTAATCTTCAGCCGCACTCTTCTAGACTTCAAAAAGAAGAGGATTTCATCAAACAATGTATGGATTATTTAGAGACGGCTTCCAAATGTCTTAATGAAAACGAAGAAAAAAGTCTTACAATAATTCAAAGAGCAGTTATTTTGCTAAAAACTCATTTGGAAGGTTTCCGAAGTCGTTACGCTTATAACTTTCGTCGGTGGCAACTAAATGGTGACTTAGAATTGCTAAGTCATAGACCTCGTGAAAGAACCGGTTGTTTGTTAAGAATTTCGTGTCAACCGGCGTCTCTCCCCGATAGGACTGTTTTCGAAATGCAGAGCAATGACTACGTGGGCGAACTCAGGGCAGAAATTCAGCACTGGTGGGAATCTCTAATTAAAAAATATGAAACAAATATTGAGAAAAGGCCTCCCTTTTCGAACATCAATCCGATTAATATTACTGATGGGCCGCTCAGACTTTTAACGCAGGGTTTGTCTCATAAACATTTGAATTTTTTATTAAATATTTATACAAATATAGGACAAGAAATAACTCATGACTTCGATGAAAAACAATTGGCTGAAGTGGGCTTCAAAGACATGCAAATAGTGTTTGTGTCGATAGGAATGGCTCGAAGTTTTCGTAAATTTCGTGATCAGTCAGAACCCGCTTCAACACTTCCTCCGCCGCCTAAAGAGCGCATTCCATCGATATTGTTATTACAGCCACAAAATTTCGAGCAATTATTCTCATTAATGGGTCAATTGGGAGCACTCAAGACATCAAATCATATCAAAGCACAAGTTTTGTCCCGAAGAGTTTGGGAAATCATACAAATGCTTCCGACTTCTCCTAATTTGTTGGAGTATTTCCAATCGATATCTATTAGAGACGATAACGAAGAAAATATCGTTAAAACAAACGATGAGTCATCGACTCCATCGACATCACATAAACGGATTTCTGATTTGTTCAATACCCTACTGTCCCCTTCAAGTCCTCAGAAATTGATGTATTCCTGTCAAATTGTTGAATCATTGCGTCGAAATAGTAAGATATGGACTCAACAATTCATCGATTGCGGAGGTCTTCAATATTTATTTGATATCTTTGGTTCCGGTGTTTTACAATCTGGTTCTGACGCTTCAGAAACTTGGAATGAGTGGAAACAGGACTGTTTGGCGTCACTGCTTCAACTCATATATCAATTCGGTGTTAACCCGATTCCATCCAAAAGTGATACAAAAACTAGTGATAAATCAGAAGATGAAAAATCATCGATAAATAGTGATCAACACATGTCTTCTCCCACACAAAATTCAATGATAATCACAGAAATGGTTCGAAAAGCCAAACGTTCCCGAAAGGGGTCTACAGAAAAGCTTTTAGTGCCTCAATTGAATTCAAAACTACTTTTAATGATAAGAGATGTGGACTCAATGTTGAGAGTTTTGTTAACAATTTTAAATGAAGCCACGACTAAAGGTTCTGATGTTAACCCAACTTATCACACGGGCTTCTGGGGTAGAGCTCAAGTGGTTCATCACACGATGACATTTCTTATATCGTGGGCTTTCTCTGATCCCCAAATAAGGAGTTCTCTCTATCAATCAAAAAATTTGGATCAATTGCTGAAGAAGTTAGTGTTAGACGATCCCGATCCTGCAATTCGAAGAGAGGCCTGTACTGGTTTTTATCGTCTTTGCCTCGGCTTTACTGCTGATGGCAATACCGGCCATATATTTATTCCTCAATTATTAAACTCTTTATTGAGTTTCTTGAAAGTAGCGCAGTCTATGAGAGCTCCTAAACTTTTAGAATCTGAAGATATGTTTGTAACTGACAAAGAGCCATACGGTCCCGGATGTAAAGACTATTTTTGGCTCGTCTGCCGTCTCGTTGACTCACTTGACGCTCAAAAAATGGCTGATAGTAATAATGTGGTCGATTTGGAGAGTTTGTGTGTTTATATCACTGAAGCAGTCGTTGGACGAGAAATTCGTGAAACCAGACATAACACTATTGAAGATGAAGGGCTTCGCGGTCTCATTGGACTAATGACTGTTACTCTTAAACACAATCCTTCATTTAAATACTCAAAAGAGGGTCGAAAATTTGTATCTGAAATATTTGATTGTCTGTTCGCACTTCCCAATCAAATAGAAAAACATTTACCCAAATGTAAGGCTCCGTCTACTCGTTCGGCAGCTTTTGATCTGTTGGTAGAACTTGTCAAAGGATCTGAAGATAATTATGACGTTCTCATCAATCTAATGATGGATCAGCACAATCCCGAGCTATCCGGTCGTATGACTCCTTATCCGTGGGACTATTGGCCGCACGACGATTGTCGCTCTGAATGTGGTTATGTGGGACTAACAAATTTGGGGGCGACTTGTTATATGGCTTCATGTATGCAACACTTATATATGATACCAGAGGCCAGATATACAATATTATCAACAAATTTGTCATCTGTTATCAAACACGAATCGATTCTCAAAGAATTGCAAAAAATGTTTGTTTTTCTTTTGGAATCGGAGAGAAAAGCGTATAATCCGAAGTCATTTTGTAAAGTATATACAATGGACCACCAACCACTCAATACTGGAGAACAAAAGGATATGACTGAGTTTTTCACTGATCTTATCTCAAAACTCGAGGAAACAACGATTGAATTAAAAGATTTGGTTAAACGTTTGTTTAGTGGATCTCTTAGTAATAATGTGGTATCTCTGGACTGCCCTCATATTAGCCAAACAACAGAAGAGTTCTATACATTGCGGTGTCAGGTGGCAGACATGAGAAATCTTTACGAGTCATTGGATGAAATTACTGTTAAGGACACACTCGAAGGCGATAATATGTACAACTGTTCGCGTTGTGGACGGAAAGTGAGTTATTCTATAATTATTAACTTATTATTTATTAATTTTTGGTCGTTTAGGTTCGGGCAGAGAAGAGGGCGTGTATTAAGAATTTGCCGAAAATTCTCTGTTTCAATACTATGCGATATACATTCAATATGGTTACGATGACCAAAGAAAAAGTTAATACACACTTCTCTTTCCCTCTTCAGTTAGATATGTCCCCTTATCTCGAGAAGAATCTGATCAATGCTAAAGATAAAGATCCCGATAGAAGTGTAGACGAATCTATAGTCGATGATATACAACAAATAGAAAACAATAGCACGGAATACGAACTGATAGGAGTAACGGTTCATACGGGAACTGCAGACGGAGGACATTATTATTCATTCATTAGAGAAAGAGAAGCCTCAGGTCAACAGGCAAAAGATAAATGGTATCTTTTTAATGATGCAGAGGTAAAACCTTTCGATAAAACACAACTTCCGACTGAATGTTTTGGAGGAGAGATGACGAGTAAAACATACGATCAGGTATTCGTTAGTTTAATCATTTGTAAAGTTTTGTATTAATTCATTCTCTCTATTCTTTAGGTGACCGACAAATTTATGGACTTTTCATTTGAAAAGACAAACTCTGCATATATGTTGTTCTATGAAAGAGTAGATGAAACTAAAGACATCAACGAAGAAAAGGTGGTTTCAAATGTTGAATTGGCTCCTGATTTGTCGGAATGGATTTGTGAGGATAACATTTCGTTTTTAAGAGATAAGTCAATCTTCGAGCACACATACTTCGATTTCATGTGGCAAATATGTGGTTATATTCCTCAAACGCTTCCCACAAACACTTCTTCTAAAGTGACTCTACTCTCCGCTCGTTTGGCGACGAGTTTTGTTTTGGAGACTTTAATTCACGCAAAAGAAAAGCCAACGATTGCTAATTGGATTGAACTCCTGACTAAACAATTCAATTCTTCACAACAGGCCTGTGAGTGGCTTATGGATCATTTGGCTGAAGACGACTGGTGGCCAATTCAGATACTCCTTCGTTGTCCAAATCAAATGGTTCGGCAGCTCTTTCAGCGTCTTTGCATTCATGTGATCGCTCAGCTAAAGCCAACTCAGGCTCCTCTATATCTGCAACCTTTGAGCGATGATTCGGATGATTCAAATGATTTGGAAGTAATGACTCACGTCGGGAGGTTTTCCTGCGTCACTCGTTTTATTAGAAAACTATTGTCATTAATTAGTATCGAGAATTTGAATGCAAAACCACATCTCAAACATTTGACCGAATATTTTGCATTTTTGTGTGAATTCGCAAAACAAGGGGACGAAGAGTGCAAATTCCTTTTGGCTGTTGAGGCCATTTCTACTGTCGTTTCCTTTTATATGGGTTTGTGCGGTAAAAGTGCCAACGATTACGTTGAAGTCATGAGTGAAGATGAAGACGACGATGAAGATGATGGTTATATTGATGGAAATGCAGTCGCTGTAAACAATCCGGGCTTTTCTGGTCATTACAATCAAAGGTCACAATTCCCGCACTCAGGAGTTGGCCCTATTTTAGACGATAAGTTTCCAAAACCGGCCTCTTTGGACAAAATGATAACATTAGTGGCACTACTCGTTGAAAAATCACGAGGAAAAGATAATCGACTTCGTCTGTCAGACAGAGACTATGAATCGATTGCCAGCGGAAAATCTTTTCCATTTCTTCAGCAACAGATTCGGGATAACATAAACTTGAGACAAACCTGTAATTTGATTTGTTCGTTGTGTCGATGGAACGATCACTTCGCCATTTTGGTCATTAATATGATATTTACAGCAATTACTCGAATTCCTGATTCTAGCGGTCCCTTCTTTAAAATATTATCAATGCTAGTTGATCTTGGTTAGTCTACTTATTTACTATTATCGTTATTAAATTATTTTTCAATTTAGGAATAACTCCTGGTTTGTCTCCCTTTTCAAATCTAATTTTGCCCCGAATTTGGGAAATCGCAGAGCAAACTCCTTTGCAAACATTGGAATGGCTGACAGTTCAGGTGCCGCGAAACAAAGTGGCCAATGCATGGGTTCTTCAATCTCTGGATTCTTGGATTTTGTATTTTCTTGTGGCGCATCCAAACATGAAAGTCCGTTCAAACGCAGCTCAACTCCTCATATCATTAGTTCCTAATAATAGTTTTCGGCAAAATTATCGTCCGTCGCGTCCTTTTCCTTATGCCGGCGTCAAAGAGTATGACTTCAGTAATGAAGCGATTCTAATAATCGATCAAATCTACTCCATTTTACTCTCACTTCTCAAAAGAGTTAAGATATACGCCGACCCCCAACCGCACGGCACACAAAAGCTCACTTCATATTTTATAGTAATGTCTTATTGTTTGATATCTCAGCGCCAAAAACTACAATTAGTGCCATATTTTAACGATTTATGGAATTTATTTCAACCAAAACTGAGTGAACCTGCGATTAGTATTCATCAGAACAAACAGGCACTCCTTATGTTCTGGTATATGGCGTGTCAGGACTGCCCCGAAAATGTCAAATGCATTGTACAGAACCCACACGTGACTAAAAACATTGCTTTCAATTATATTTTGGCGGATCACGAGGACCAGGAGGTCGTCTTCTTTAATAAGATGATGCTTCCCAACTATTATGGTCTTCTTCGCCTCTGTTGTCAACAGTCCCGACAGTTTACACGACATCTGGCAATGCATCAGAACATTCAATGGGCGTTCAAAAACATTACTCCATACATAACTCAGTATCAGTTGGCGGGTCAGGAGTTGTTCAAATTAATGAAGATTTTTGTGTCAACTCATCCCGACTCCACTGAACAAGAAATTCGAGACATAATTCAATTTAAAAGGATTACAATCCAAATGTATTTAACATCTGTTGACGTACGCTCTTCGTGGCAGACACTCATTAATTCACTTTCAATTCTTTGTGAATCAGAAGAGGATCGGATATTTGTATTGTCTAATAACGGGTTATTAAATTTATTCCAAGCGTTTCATGCAATGTATGTAATGTTTCACGAGGCGACTGCATGTCATATCACCACAGAATTAGTCGAATTACTTAAAATTATTGTTCAGTTATTGAAGACTTTAAGACAGAATTTAGATCAGATGCCTCTAAGAGAGATTAAAAACAATTGGAGGGATCAGGCGGACATCATGAGGAAGAATATTCTTCTGGTTAATTCATACACACCGGCCGCAGTCCGAGTCGCGTGTTTAGGTATATATATTATGATTCACTTCATTTTAATTTGAATATTATTTGAATTCCTCTTCTTTAGATGTATTGACAGAAATGATTAATTTGTATTCGAAAGAATTTTTACCGCTTTTGGTACAACTCTTAGGTCTTCAACATATTAGTTGTGCTGAACAGACACAAACTTGTGAGTAATTAAATCACTTTTATTTTTTACAAATTTTATAAAATAATTGAATTCTAGTCATTCCCGGACCGTACTTTCCGTGCAGAGGACAGAGAGTAATGCTGACCAAATCAAGTGTTCGTCCCTCGCGTCCAATATTTCAAATGTGTTTCAATCCTAAAATGCTTGAGTGTCGCAAAGGTGTCGATCGAGACTATGATCGGGCGATCGCTGATTATTTTGAGCCGTACTATCATTTTATTGACTCTATTTGTCGAATAGCACTTCAAAACTCATTGGTTTCGAGCGATTTAGTCGGTCTTTGTATGTATTGAACTATTAGTTGTTGTTTTAAACGATATTTTGTTATTCAGGTGCTGTGTCTGCACTCGAAAGTCTTCACTTCAATTCGAATATTTTCCCAAAACTATATCTCGATTTATTAAATTCTGAATCCCAGGAATCAATTAGTTTTGTTGACTATTTATGTTCGACCAGTTATTTCCACGAATATATTTCATTGACTCTGACTCACGAACGACAATTCCTTAACAATGAGTTGACTTTTGAAATGCTTAAACAATATTTGCCAAAAGTATTAATATTTGATATTTTCCCCAAAATTTAACTAATAATTGGTTTTATTTTAGGTTCAAAAGAGTATTTTAAGGCCGTCTCTCATCAATCAAGTCTTATATCAAATTAACGCTTTTTGTCAATTAAGCAATAGTTTGGATATCAATAAACAGTCGACTCAATTGAATGGAGTAAATACTTAAACACATTTGAATTTTTGTAAATTTTTGACAAATTTTTTTTTGATAGGATTTAAGGGCTGTTTATTTAGTTTTTATGATTGATATTCCCTCGACTTTAACTGAAGAAATGTCTAAAAATTTTTGTGGAGCACTGAAGAAATTCAAAGAAAAATGTGAAGAAATGACTAAAAGTGAATTAGGTATTGATTTCTCATACTTTCATATTTAACATAATTTTAAATCATTTTTATTGGTATATTTAGGAGAAACTCCACAAAAAAGACGTAAAACCAAAGAAGACACTTCAGATTCTGAGCCCGGAATGAGCTCCAGAGAATCACAGAATCCTGACAACAGTGATAGCAGTGATGCCGAGTCTATCGGAAATGATAGCGGATGTGAACGATTGATAGTAATAATTAATGATTTACTCGAAAAACTTGAGATCAAATGAGTAATTAATCGCTTTTGTTAGTTAACTGACTATTTGTGAAGATATTACTTAATTATATATCAATATATAAATTGACACAAATTGTAAAAATATGACAGATTTTTAGGTGAATAACAAATCAATTTTTTATTTATGCTTCGATTGATTGAATGCTAATTAATGTAAATTTGAAAAACTGTTTTATTGTATAAAATAGTTATTAATATTTAAATTCATAACTTTCAACAAAAAGTAATCAGACTTTGAATTATATGTAAAAATATCTGAACTGATATTTGAAAGAAATTTTGTTACTTTTATTAAATGCTAAGCATTTTTAAACAATAATTGTTTTTACTTCAAAATATTACAATATTTTTATTAATTTAATAGGTACAGTTTGACCTAGGTTCTACCAGAT